>OVAF01002929.1:0-13965 GCA_900406245.1 Odontarrhena argentea | reverse complement strand
ATTCACTTACATATTTGTCGGATGTCCCGGATCAGTACATGACGCCAGAGTTCTGTCATACGCAATGGAGCGTGATCCGACTTTTCAACACCTCCACCTTTGAAGTATTATCTTGTTGATTCTGGTTATGCTAATACACGAGGGTATCTAGCTCCAATTAGGGGTCATAGATATCATTTGCCACAGTTTCAAGTCGGCTCTCCTCCCAGAGGTGAAGAAGAATTATTTAATCGGTGGCATTCTTCGCTCCGCTCGGTGATTGAGAGAACCTTCGGAGTTTGGAAGAAAAAGTGGAGAATTTTATCAGAGTTTCCAAGATATGATATCGAAACACAAAATAAGATAATCATAGCCACGGCTGGATTGCATAACTTCATTCGTCTTTCACAAATTCAAGACTTTGATTTTGGTAATGTTATGCATGCTAACACAATCCCAGGAGAACAATTTGATAACGGAAACGACGAAGCAGTTGAAGGTGTAGAAATAAATTTCTTACAAGAACAGGAAGGAACAACAGATGGAGCTCATATGCATACAATACGAGAAGGAATCAAGCAACAAATATGGGATGCGTTTCATTAGTAAAATTCTAATAATATGTAAGAATAAAATCATTTCATTAATTTATAATCTTTTATTTTTATTTTTATTTAAGATTAATAAAAAATGTTTTCTAAATATTTTAAATTTTTGTTTAATTATTATAATTACCTATTCGAAATCATTTATTTATTCCTTGAGTAAAATTTATACTTTATATTCAACCATATTCCATTCAGCCGGTACCATTTACATTTCAATATATTCAGCTAAATTCCACTGAAAATCTCAAATAAATTCAGCCACATTCTACATTCAGCCAGATTCCGCCGGTACCATTTACAGCCATAATATGGATTATTATTTAGCTGATGGTATTTACCCCAAATGGTCAACCATTGTTCAAACTATAAGAGATCCCCTAGGTCCAAAGAAAAAATTGTTTGCAGCAAGACAAGAAGCATGTTGGAAAGATATAGAACATGCCTTTGGAGTTCTACAACACGTTATCGGAAGAAATAATACTTGCATGATATAATGACAACTTGCATTAAAATGACATGATAATCGAGGATGAACATGATATCAATGCACCGATTAAAGATGCAAGATCAGTACCAGAGAGAACTGTTAAAATGGCAGGAAATGAACATACTCGATTTCAACAATTTTTAGCTCGTTGTCTACAAATAGAAAATAAGGAGGCTCATTTGACACTTTCGAATACGTTGATTGATCACACATGGGAGCATTACGAAAATAATGCTTCATTAATTTGTTGTTTTATATGTAACTTTGTAATATTTGTGTTTTATTATTATATATGTAATTTATTTTACCAAACAACTTTTACAATGTAATATTGTGTTGTATAACGTAATAAATAATATTGTATGTTTTATAATAAATAAATGTATGTTTCATATTTATTTATAATTTTTTATCACAATTTTGTGAATATTAAGGATTGTATTGCAAATTAATAAACTTTTGAAGATTTTTTTGATGATTCATTGTTGGAGTAATCTACCCTTAAATCCTCAAAAGGAGGATTTACTCTCTTCAAAATGAAATGCGTTGTTGGAGATGCTCTAACAGTGTTGAGTTGGTTTTCTTCTCTTTAATCTATGTTTAATACTTGGTATATGAAGTATAACAGTTGTGGAAGAATTTGCATCATGATGCTGCAAGCTTCAAGAAGAAAGGGTAGCTAATCTACATGGATTTTAATGGGATCCTTTTAGGGACAAGAAGAAATCGAACTTAAAGAAAAGTAAATTATGGAGAGTGAATTAAGCGTTAATTAGTAAAAAAAAAAAATGAAGTACCGATTGGTAAAGACTTTAGAAACTGTGAGTGTAGACACTTTTTTTAGATTGTCACTGTATGAAAATAAAAGCCAACTTTTATAACATTTTTTAACTGTCGTATTTAAGAACAAATAAAATCAAAAGTGGTTGTGAGTGTTTTAACGAGAACTTTTAGGATTTGATCATTAAACTGAAAAAGCTCGATTGGATAAAATTTAATTTAACATATATAACATATATGAATATAGTTTAATTTATTTTTTCCAAAGCTCCAAAAAATTTTAGATATTAATTTATATATAAATATAGTTTTTCAGTTTATATTTTTTAATCTTTTTTTCATGTTCTATTTCGAGAAAAAATTGTTGTACATAGTTACTGCTAATATATGGTGACCAAAAAAAAAAAAAATTACGACTAATATTTAAAACCGTTGCCCAAAAATTAACCCACACCTAGTGACCTAGCATCTTTTCATAGGGTTCGATTATATATGGACAGATTTGCATTATTAATTAATTACATTATTTTTGAAAACCATTAACTGTTTTTTTTATAATAGTAGTGGAACACTTTGTCAACTTCGAACCAATCGAGGAAACTATGGCACAGAAATTGTGGAAAGTAGAATATAAAAAAGCACATCGATGTTAAATCAACATTGAGTCACCAAAAATGTGCATTATAAGAAAGTACGAGTAACGCCTAATAAGGGTTTGCGCAGGATGCAAAAGTTCCAGATTCCCAAAATACTAACTTATATAGAAGGGTCTCCCCTGAATATGAATTTACAAATCACTCTGCAGTTGGGCAGACGGGTCGTAGACGTAGAATGGGAGGACTGTTCAACATTTGGTGAACCAAACGAGGACCAAATTTAAATGAAAGTCAGCAAAGTTATCACGAAGATGAAGCTTATATAGAATTGTTTTCGAGTGTGTTAAATTATAAAACGTCATGTTTTTGTTATTTTTCTCTTCGATTTCAACCTATTAATATATGTTGTCTCTTTTTAAGCTAATTGACCTTTGTATTACTTGGTTATCATGATTTCAGGCTTATCGTATATGTCAATTGAGTTAAATTATAAAACCCAGGTTTTAATTATTTTCCTCTTAGATATCAGTCTATTAATACTGGTTATCTATTTTTAAGCTAATTGACCTTTGTATTCCTTGGTTATCATGATTTAAGACTTATCGTATATGTCAGTTGAGATTTCAAGCACCCTACAATTTAAGTTACGATGAAAGAATTGAGTTATGGAATTTGAAAAATAAGCAATTTGAAGAGTTAGTAATAGACCCAACACTGAGTTACTATGAACGATATTTTATCTGAGGACCAAATAGTACAGGGAGCGGTTTGGGGTGGAGAAACACATTAAATAATGTACAATCAAATGATGAACAATGTGTTCGGCACATACGAATGTCATTTGATGCTTTCCCAACACTTTGTCGCATTCTACAAATGAATTATGGACTACGACCGACGTTGAATGTAAGCGTCGAAGAGAGTGTGGCTATGTTTCTATGGGGTTGTGGACATAATGAAGTTCAGAGAGATGTTAGGGCACGTTATGGCCAAAATTAAGAGACGGTTAATAGGTAATGTTTTGAAGTATTAACAGCGATTGAGTGGCTTTCTTGTGATTATATCAAGACTCCAACAAGACAAGAACTGCGTTGTATTCCTGAACAACTACAAGTGGATCAAATATATTGGCCTTACTGTAGTGGATTTTTTGGAGCAATGGATGAGGTTTATGTCTGTGTTCAAACGAAACCTTAATTACAAGGAGTGTATTGGAATCGACATGATTACACATCTTTCAATGTCATAGCAATATGTGATCTAAATATGTTATTCACATATGTTTGGAATGGAATACATGGTTCATGTCATGATACAGTGGTGCTTGCGATGGCCCAAACAAGTGATTTTAACTTCCTTTTGCTTCCCGCATATAAGTATTATGTCGTTGATTCTGGCTATCCAAATAAACAAGCCTTTTGGCACCATATAGATCTGCACGAAATGAAGTAATAAGGTATTATATGTCGGAGTTCAATAAAGGTCCACCTCCGAGGAATAAACAAGGGCTATTCAATCGGCGACGGTCTGTTATTGAGAGGATTTTTATACTTAAGAAGAAGAATTGGAATATTTTATCTAACCTTCCTAGATACATGGAAGTGCAAAAGCGAGTGATAATGACTTCAATGAGACTACATAACTTTAACCGAATTTCTAATTTTTCAAAATTAGATTTTGCACGAACAATGTAAGCAATTGAGTTCAACCAAAATCCTCAAGATGGTGATATGGAAGAAGAAGACGAAAAAGTTGGAGATGTAATGGTGAATATCATGAACAATATTGCAGAAATATATGAAATATGTATTTTGATTATAATGTGTTTACTTATTTTGATTTATTTCAATGTAATGTGTTATACATATTTATAATCATTATTATATTCTTACAAATTATAAGCTTATTTTTAATTATGATAAAAATATTTTTAAAATAAGTGATATCAACTTTTAATGATATACAAAAAATAAGTTATAAATTTTTTAAAAAGATGATACATATTGTACCTTACATGTTTTAGTTACGTATGTATATTTTTAACCATAAATATTTATATTTCTCAATAAAAAATAGATATAAAATAATAAATATTATAGTTGGATCTATTTTAAATATTTTTTATAAATAACTGTACACTAAAATATTTTAAATAAAAATAATTATATTACACTAATCATAAATTATTATTTTAAATGTTTTACCAAAAATCAAATATGTTATTGAAACTTATATTTATCACGAATAATTTTCTTGCATATATTATCATATCTAAGAATTCTATTATAATTTTTTTAATCAACTTTAAATTGTTATAGACATGATAATTAAACATACAATTATATATAATAGAATATTATATTGTATTTAGATTTATTTTCTAATGATTAAATTACGTATAAATATTAAATAATATTCTTTGATAATAATATAATCAATTTAACTTTTACTATGTCATTTGACACGCTTTTTCCATTCACACTTGATTCGCTTAACCACTCTAAACATTTTGAAAAGCTTAATTTGCACTTGACCTGTTTGATCCGCACCTCTTTACTCACCCTCCCAACCTTAATCCTTATTAATTTATTTTTTAATACCCACAAATCGGACAGTAACCTTTACGGTTAGAAGAAAAAATAAATTTACCACTGCCACCTGGATATTTGTTTGGGGATCTCAAATAATTAGTTTAGCGGTTGGGATTAATTTGAGTACCGAAAGTGCGACGCACTGGATTGTGACCCTCGATAAGATTTTGAAATTCAAAAATTCGAAAAAAGCCCAAATTAGAAGAGCTGATCGGGTAACGGACGGATCTTCATCATCCTTCTCCTCTCTTTCTCCAATTCACCAAAAAAACCTTTCAACGGCTACTTCTCTCTCTCTACACAAACTCCGATCTACCAACACCCTTTATCTCAACTCTATTCTTCTTCTTCTTCTTCCACGGTTTCAGTTCGGAGAAATCAAGGCAAGCCTTTGTCAAATCGATCTTTACATTGTTGCGTTTCCATCAATTGCTGTATTGATTCGGGTTTCTTTCTTTCTCTCAGCAATCAGAAATGGCAAGTAATCATCAGAAAGACCCTCTTGTTCAACTAGAGACAACCTGTGGATCACTCCTATACGAACTCCAGGTTAATCATCTCTATCTGCTTGAAACTGAAACTTGCTGATTTTCATCTATGGAGTTCTTCTCAATTCTGTTTGTTTCTTCTTTCAATTAGATTATTTGGGATGAAGTTGGAGAAACCGAAAGTGATAGAGACAATATGCTGCTAGAGCTCGAGCGGGAGTGTTTAGAAGTATACAGACGGAAGGTGGACCAAGCGAATCGTTGTCGAGCTCAGCTTAGGCAAGCAATTGCTGATGCTGAGGCTCAATTAGCTGCAATCTGTTCCGCCATGGGAGAACGCCCTGTGCATATTCGACAGGTGAAGACTCTCGATCTATGCTTGCTTTTAGTCGTGGTCTATCGGCTTTTCTACCTTAACCTTCTTTTTCTTATGTCTCTCAGTCTGATCAAAGCGTTGGGAGCTTGAAACAAGAGCTTGGGACGATTCTTCCTCAACTGGAAGAGATGCAAAAGAGGAAAACCGAAAGAAGAAATCAATTTTTACTCGTTTTGGAAGAAATACTCAATATTACTAATGATATTAAAGGTGTAGAGGACCATGTTTCTTCCGAACGACTTATCGATGAGTCTGACTTGTCTATGAGAAAGCTTGATGAGTTACATTGCCAGCTACAAGCTCTTCAGAAGGAGAAGGTGACCAACTTGTATATTTTGCTTTTTCCTTTTTTTGTTTGTTTGGTTATTCCAACCATTTCTTTTATTTACTCCTTCAGAGTGATCGTGTGGAGACGATTCGGAACCACCTGTGTACTCTCTATTCCCATTGTACAGTACTTGGAATGGACTTCAATGAGGTTGTTGGCCAAGTGAATCCCACTTTAAGTGACCCAGAAGGACCAAGAAGCTTAACTGATCAAACAATCGAGAAACTGGGGGCTGCAATTCAAAATCTGAGGGAGGTTAAGATACAGAGAATGCAAAGAGTAAGTGACAGATTACTTTGGCCAATTATGTACAGTTTTCTTGGGTGTTATTGCTCATAGCGGTCTATTGAATTTTATGAAGCTTCAAGATCTAGCAACAACCATGCTGGAGCTTTGGAATTTGATGGACACACCCATAGAGGAGCAGCAAGAGTATCAGCATATTACCTGCAATATAGCTGCATCAGAACATGAAATAACTGAAGCTAATAGTCTCTCTGAAGACTTTATTAAATACGTAAGTTGTGGAGAAATTTCATTGTTACACTGTTCTGTGACTATATGACTAAGCTTATAACTTCAGCTAAGCTATTGGTTGTCCTTTTTTTTTTTGTTGGTCAACGAGCTTTTTGATGTCCATGTCTGTAAATCATAACATAACTGTCATTGCCATATACAGGTTGAAGCAGAAGTTGTTCGATTGGACGAGGTAAAGGCAAGTAAAATGAAGGAGCTTGTGCTGAAGAAGAGGTCAGAGCTAGAGGACATATGTAGGAAAACCCACATGTTACCCGTGTCAGACAGTGCTATCGATCAGACTATATTGGCAATTGAATCTGGTGTTGTGGATGCCACAATGGTCCTGGAACATCTCGAGCAACACATTTCTAAGATCAAAGAGGAAGCTTTGAGCCGAAAGGAGATACTCGAAAAGGTGGAGAAATGGTTATCTGCCTGCGATGAAGAAAGTTGGCTTGAAGAATACAACAGGGTTAGAGTCTAAATCACAGAAACCTTTTTAGATAATCCAAAGCTCGTTACATTCTCTGATACCGTTTGTATATCTTTCACTCTATAGGACGACAACCGGTACAATGCTGGACGAGGAGCTCATCTTACGCTCAAGCGTGCTGAGAAAGCTCGTAATCTTGTTAACAAACTTCCAGGTAAGTTGCCTATTCTTATCAATATATCATATATGTTAATGCTCTGAATACATTATGAAGGTAGGATCTTTTCATGTTCATTCATTCAGGAATGGTTGAAGCACTGGCCTCAAGGACAATACTTTGGGAACAAGAGAAGGGGATTGAATTTCTTTATGATGGTGTATGAGTCTATCTTTGAAATCTCTATTGGTTTCAGTTGACTATCATTTATTATGTCACAGCTGACCAGTTCTCATTCTCTTTTTCTGTGTGCAGATCCGTCTACTTTCTATGCTTGAGGAATATAACTTAATTAGGCAGGAAAGAGAGGAAGAACATCGTCGCCAACGAGTACTCTATCATAACTCTTCTTTCTTATTTTTTCTTTCCATCATAATCTTTTACCAATATCATCTCCTAATCCAACTTCATAATGATGGAATTGTTTTCTACATTTAAGGATCAGAAGAAGCTCCAAGGACAGCTCATAGCAGAACAAGAGGCGCTTTACGGGTCAAAACCGAGCCCATCAAAGCCCCTTGGTAAAAAGGCTCCAAGAATGTCAACCGGTGGTGCAACCAACCGAAGACTCTCCTTGGGAGCAGGAATGCATCAGACTCCTAAACCGAACAAGAAAGTGGATCACCGCCAGACTGATGGAGCTTTATCAGCTGGTAAGTGTTCTAACACGTAACTCTGGGGTAGATTTCTTATTTGCATTCATTGATGAAGGCGCCTTATGTATGCAGCAAGAAGAGGGCTTGATATTGCTGGATTTCCCTCAAGAAAACAGTCGATGAACGCTTGTGAACAGCTACAATCTCCTTTGCTTCGCAAACCTTTCTCACCCATTTCGACCACGGTGGTTGCATCAAAGGCCAACATACCAACAACAACAACAACACAACAACTTCTTGCAACTCCTGTCAAGAGCAACACTAATAGGAAACTTGAAGATGAGAAGAAGATGATGATGATGATGCAAACACCAAAGAGTGTAGCCGCGATGATTCCAGTCCCATCAACACCAGCCACAGTCTCTGTCCCCATGCAAACTGCACCAACACCACTCAATGCCAATGCAAGATTGCTGCCTGAAAAGCCTGAGGTTGTTGAGTACTCCTTCGAGGAACGAAGACTCGCCTTTATGCTACAGTCTGAGTCGTATCACCACGTTTGATAATCCCTCAGTTTCAGTGTCAATTGGTTTTTAAACTCAAATTGAATGTGGTTTGGTTTGTAAAGGTCAATTATATGATTGGCTTTTTTATTTAAATTGCCTTTTACAATGTATGTTTTCCTCGAGACTGACAAGAAAAGCTCTTTACAGTCCAAAGGGTCTCTCTGAATATGTCTATACCTTCCATGATGTGAAGCTATTGCAGAAAAGTACTGAAACAATGTCTGAGAGGAACTCCAAATTGGAAGAAATTAGTCCCAAATATTCCATCTAATTTTTAGAATTTCTGTTTGAGTTATTTTTAATTCGAAAATAGTGAGAATTATAGTGTTTGATCTCTTCATCCCCATCTACACTCACAACTTGGGTATTACCCACTCGAAATCCGATCCAAATGGACAAATCCAGATCCAAATGGAATAGATACCCAATTTAATGTACCCTAAAAATAACCGCTTCATAAGTAAATGTATCCTATTAAATCTCCAAATCTACATTTTAACTCTAATTTTCTCCGATTGTACTTTTCGTTTCAACTTCCCTAATTTGAACTATAATTAACTTCCCTATCTTGATTTCGATACAAACCTCGAAATCTAGCAATGCCTCCACGGGAAGAATCCAACGTATGGAATAAACGAGTATTCTTCACCGGTTGGTCTAGAAGACAGAGAGTCTACAAGTCAAGAAGAAGAAGAGAAAACGGAGAATATGAGACTTATGAAGAAGAAAGCGATGATGGCAATGGAGAGGACACTAATGCAACAAGCAAGAGAGATAATACACTAAGTGTAACTGAGTTTGACGGTTCTCCTTGAGTTAGTTGGACATGAACTGAAAAGTGAAAATAGGTACTTGGTTCAATTGTGTAGGATTTGGAGGAGGATACAGAAACATTACAACCTCCGAGTATGCACCAACCTAGTACCGAGTATGGCAGTAAACCTGAAATCTTTTTGTAATAACCCTTAATAAGAACTGAAAGATTACTCAGACATAGTAACAATAACCATCGTAAAAGCAATAGAAATCAATTTTACAAATAAGTAGAAGATTTTAGAACAATTCTCCAAATATGTAGACAAAGATGTGAGATATTCTTCCTTACAAAGCAAAAAAAAAAAAAATATAAACTTAAAGCTTAAGAGAAAATCAGAAAACTATGAAACTTTTGGTGAATTTTTTGTTCTTTGTTTAAGAAAAATGTGAATTTTCTCTTTGTATAGGGTGACGAAGTTGGCTACGGCTCCATGTAAAAGATTGAAATGAATTTGGAATATTCCAAGAATTTTCCTTTTTGTTGTCGCGCAAATGGATCTATGCACTATCGAAATCAATTGATTTGTGTCTTCCGTCCTCTTAGGTCTTGTTTAGTTGAATGAATGACATACCTTCAATATTTAGGTCACTTCTCCGTGGTCAAACTAAGAATGACTTAATTTCACTTGCATATGAAAGCAAATTCATGTGGTTATATTTTTTCCAAATATCAGAATTATACATAATGTGTATCTTCAATTAGGCTCGAGCTTCTTTTGTAAGAATATTGTCTTAATTGAAGAATTGTGAGAAATATTTCTGTTTGATCCTTTTTTGCATGTTTTCTTCAAAAACACTTTGAAGCCAAATGATAGTAAAAAAACACAAATTTCATATAAGAATGTTCTCTAAATTCAAGAATTGTGAGAAATATTTCAGTTTGATCCTTTTTTGCATTTTTTCTTCAAAAACAATTAGAAGTCAAATGACAGTTAAAAACACAAATTTCATACTAAAAGCCTTTGGTTTTGTTCTAAAAAAACATTAAAAATACAAAGTAAAAAGTGGTAAAAATTGATGTTATATATAAATGATTACTATAACGTGATAATATTTCCTACCTTGCAGCGACCATGCAGGATGCGACTGATACTTGATTAAAATATTTTGGCTGTTATCTTATCAACTGAATTATGGATTAAGAATAAAAAAATGTAGTTTTTAATATTCGTGAACTTTACAGACATACTTGATCGCTTAAGATTGTTAGATTTCTTGATTGTTTGATTGCTTAATAAAAATGGATTAGACTTATGGTGGTTCATGATGCCATTGTTACTTTGAACCTATATGTTTAAGGGTCTTAAGGAACTCTTCTTTTGTTATTGCGTCTGAAAGAGAGCACCGTATAAAGTGCTAACGTTGGTCAAGGTAGACGATCATTATAAAGGAAGACAACATTGGGCATAGCGAGATGTATAGCTTATACTTGATGTCAACATAGACGTGTGGGAATTGCCGACGAGAAAATTTATAGGAAAAGTGTTAAGCTCGATATGATTCACTCCTGGTGATGGGCTGATGACTATCGAGGAATGATGTATATGTATAAGACAAGAAAGCGACGTGGTACGATTCAACTCTCTAATATGGGATTAGGGACTACCGATAATTTGAGGATTGCCAATGTGTTGACTATTGAGGTAGTCCAAAATATTTTTCTATAAAACTCATTGATGATCGAAATGTTACAATAAAAGTTAACCAAAAATCAATAAGTCATTAGTTAAGAATGCCCAACGTGTCTTAGTAAATCGACCCTTTGAGGCAACGTGAACTCGTTGCAAGATTCACATGGTCGACAAAACACATTACCCATGAAATTGCACTAGATGCCAAATCCCTAAAGGAAATTTTCATCCCCGAGGTCTGATCTACAATGAAGAATAATACTAGTCGCAAAAGGAAAGTTTACTCACACAAAGGAAACAAGCATAAAAGAAAATACAAGAAAAATTTTGGTGAACAAGGGAACTAGGCAATGAAAGTTGTAGAATGCCCACTAAGGAATGCTAATAACTTAAGTACACGAGGATGCGAATATGGAAAGCTAATACAAGTTGGTGTGTGACTATGAAAGATATTTAACCGCAATAAACAGTAAGAACATCCAACAAGAAAAACATCACCTCATTTCAACATCACAAATCGAAAAAAATACCACCATAGAAAAAATAGAGTTAAACATGACACCAGAATGACATAGCATGCCTAAATTTGTTGTGTCACTACACATTGGAGTCCACAATACTCACCTCTACATGCAACCGTAGGCCAAGATCATCAAATCTGAGTGAAGCCTATGGTGTCCTATTCGTAGAGATATGAAATAAGAAGGGTTTTACTTGTACTGCCTAGTGTTCCCCGTCACCCAACCACCCGAGTTTGTAGTATCAGCTCCAAAGATCTGACGAATGAGACTTTTGACAAAACTTGGGAAAAATAATATAAGGTGAGGCCGTATGAGAATGATTGACATACCTCGTGTGTTCTCGATGATAGATCAACCGATTACCCTCTATTAGACACAAGGGTTACACACACAAAGGGACTAAAGGGGGTACGAGCAACACAAAGGTAACCAACATAAATTATAATTGATGCATAGGCACATGAATTTCGAGATATGATCCAAGGTTCTCGAGAAGCGTTGGAATACAAGAATGGCATTTCTATAACTAGCTTCAGTTGTTGGAACTAACTATACTTACCCACAGTTAATAAATAAATTTTGGGGAATCTTGCACAAGAAGACTTGTGAGCAACTACGAGGTGCAAACTATTAATAGATGGGAGAATAGCTCTTGATGAGGAAATGGTGAATATATTCACATCGGTAGATGGTTCAATAGGGACATGGGTCATGCCAATATGCATGCAAAAAATACTAAGTGATATGTATGGTTACATATACAGTTTACTCCATGACTTAGTAAATCGTTTACTGAAGGGACCGAAGGGGCTCATCCAATCATTAATTTTTGGAACGATTGTAACACCTTCGATAATGAATCACAACCACCTAACTGGAGATGTCACAACTGGCTATTTTTAGATAGAATACTAAAGGTTACTAAAGTAAATACAACTTCCTTTCTCGATCCATTTGTGGTACATTTACCTATATATCATGGCCAAAGGTTATGCAACGCGCTCCCTGATCTAGAGTTGTGTTAGTCTGGACAAAATTAATATGAACTTTTGACAACGATAAAACTTAAGATAAACACATAAGAGGGGCTACTTATATCGAAAATCTTACATAAAATTATACACCAATTCTCTTACAAAAACAATAACTCTTTGGTTCCTAACATTTGATGTTAAATGATGTGTGACGAATCTAGTTTCTAGTGTTAAATTTGTTTTTTTTTTTTTAACCATGAATCACATATGCTAATTTAAATTTATTTACCAAAACATGTCAAATTTGATAATTATTTCTCCATATTCTGATAAATGATAATTCGCGAATGCTTATAACGTTATAAGATATCAATACAAGTACAGTACGAGGTCTTGGTTAAATAAACTATCTTTCGTTATTAATCGATATAGACTATTTCTCGTTATCCACTCATAAAATATAAAAACTATTCTCATTTAAATTAGATAATTTTCATGTATTAGTAATCGAAGAATTGAAAGTGTTTAGAAAATAAAATAATCTAAATTTAATGAAAAATCTAAATTTAATGAAAAAATCTGAATATAATAATTTTTCTTAAGTTCAACAAAGAAAAGTAGAAAATTTAAATCAATTGGGTAAAAAATCTTAAAAAATAACCAAATTTTTTAATTCAATTTAATTTGGCATAGTTATTTAGGAAAATTTGAATAAGCCAACTGGAATTCAAAGTTGTACAGTGAATTTAAAGCCTGGGATTTGGGAGGAACAATGGCTCAGAAACTCCTCATCGACCAAAAAAGTTCTGAAATACTCTCCTCCTATCTGAAACAATTAAAAAAAATCAGATAAATTGAGAAAAATAGGCTATTGACCCCAAAACCAGAAAGTTCATCATATTTACGTGATCCAACCTGAATAACCCGGCCGGATCCAAGACCGAACCCGGATCCGTTGGGTTCAATTCTGATTTGTAAAAACCATCCCCCGAAACCAACGGAAACCATCTATCATCCCAATTCCTATCTAAACCAACTAATACAAAACAAAATCCCTAAATCCCCAAATCTCAAATTTTCCCCAATTTGAAGTAATAACGATAACGCGATTGTCTTCATTCTCCCTCGGATCCTTCTCCCTCTCTTCCCTTTCTCTTCCCTTTCGGTTCTCACAGTATAACCCAAAGCCAACCCGACCAATCTCTCACTCTCAATCCCTTTGTCTATGGCTAGAACGATGAGGGATGAACCTCGAAGTGAAGTTGTGGAGAGCTTCACGGGAGAGGAGGAGATTCCTCGAGGACTCCGTGACGAGAGTTGAGATTTTGCTTCGAAAGAGAAGGATGGGGACTCCGAATCCGCCCAGAGCAAGCAATCGAAGGAATCCGAGAGTAGAGAGGACTCAAAATCATCTAGGGAAATGGTTAGAGTTCTTTTACACTTGAACGAACAATGTAAA
>OVAF01002928.1:0-13968 GCA_900406245.1 Odontarrhena argentea | reverse complement strand
TGCCAAATCAATTCATTTAAAGCCTATTCAAATGGGCCGGGCCAGGACTGTTACAATAAGTCTCTATGCTATCATTCAATATGGACTGTATAGTGCACTACGTTTTGCCATTTGCCACTACTTGGAGCTTAGTAGAGAGATAGTAGAGGAAGCTTTGCAGAGCTGTAAACCACAATGGCCTGTCATAGTTATTTAAAGCTAAAGTGACTGTGGTGCATGGGCTAATGGATACTATTAGCTGTTTACCTTGCCCCTACAATGCGAGTGCATTTTGTTTGTTGGCAGTTCTTATATTCTACAAACGTGTGACTTTTTTTTTTCTGATTTGGCTGATATATTAGTATATTAGTAGCAAGCGAGACAGATTGTTTTAGATGCATTGCAGATTGTAATTGTTTTGTGTATTACATCAGGTCAATGGCTGCTTATCGTACTATGATAAAGTTCCTGATGGGTTTTATATGATTGATGGTCTGGATCCTTATATTTGGACCTTATGTATTGATCTGCAAGAAAGTGGCCGCATCCCTACAATTGAATCATTGAGAGCTGTTGATTCCAGTGTTGACTCTTCGCTCGAAGCGATCATAGTCGATCGGCGGAGTGATCCAACTTTTAAGGAACTTCACAAGAGTCCACGATATATCTTGCAGCTGCATAACCACAAAAGAGGTTGTTGATCAGCTGGCAAAACTTGTAACTTCTATTATTATCTAAAAATCTCTACTAGAATCAAAATATTTTGAATCAAATTTAAAATTTAAAACCTTAAAAATCTAAACTAAAAATTCTCGTTAGTATTTGATATCGTAACAGTCTTGCCTCTTTCTTTTCTCTTCTGTTAATTTTCTCAAAGCTTCTATACTTTCTCTCTGTTCTTTAAGTTTCGTTTTCTGAAAAGTGAAAACTCACGTAAGTTCACTGTTTTGTTACAAAACTTTTGTAATAGTCCTTTTTGTTATAGTTGATGCTCTCTTTGATATATTGGTGGTTAATGATCGGTGATTTAAGTATTTAATTGTCTATAAATATATGTATAAGACGAAAAACGTGATCTTGAATAATTGCTTTGGATGCTAGTGTGTGATCTGTGAGAGAAACAAGAACAAAAAGCAATTATTAATTAGTATAGGATGTGGACGCGAGGCACTTAACAGTTTCTCTTCTAGAATGAGCACGTGAGCTTATTTAGAAATAGGATGTGAGTTGACTTAGTCTTGTAACTTTATAAGTATAACTTAGATCAGTTTGCTAAATATTTCTTTTCATAAGGAATCTAATGTTTTCATCTTAAATTTTTATTTGACCAGTGGCTCGATGGATCCATCCAATACCGACATACCTCTACGTTCTGTTAGGCAAAAACAAGATATTGCATGGAACTATATCACGCAAAGCAAAGATGACAAAGGAAAATTGGTTCTTACTTGTGGATTTTGCAATAAACAAAATCTAGGCGGAGGAATTAACAAGATGAAACATCATCTAGCTGGAAAAAAAGGTGATGTACAAACCTGTAAAAGTGTACCTCCAGAAGTTCAATACAAGATGAGAGAATCTCTAAGGGAGAACGAAGGAAAAAAGAAAGAAAAGAGAGGGTTGTTTGATGATTTGAACTCAGAGAGACCAAATGGAGAATATGTTCATGTTGGTGATGATTTTGGAGGCACGTCATATGAACCTTCTATGCCTCAAATTCAGAAAAGGAAGGTCAGTTCCAACATAAGTTCTTACTTCAAGCTAGGTATAAATGATCCAACTCAACCATCTATCAAAGCTTGCATGCAAAGTAAAGAAAAAAATTCATGATACTGATTTGACAGTGCTTTTGGTTTTATGATGCTTGTGTTCCCATGAATGCTGTGAACTCTATTTTTCCTCTGATGATGAGCAAAGTAGCAAGTATGGGACATGGATACACTGGACCTTCATACCATGCTTTGCATGTTGGTTTGTTGCGAGATGCTAAGCAGCATGTCTCCTTGACGATTGAGTCTTTTCGAAGTACTTGGGCTGAAACTGGTTGCACATTGATGGGTGATGGATGGAAAGATACAAGACAAAGACCATTGATTAATTTTCTGGCTATTGTCCCAAAGGAGTCACATTTATCAAATATGTTGATGATTCTGATATTTATTCTAGTGCAGAGAATCTTTATAATTTGTTTGCAGAGGTTGCAGAGGTTATTCATTTAGTGACAGACAATGCACCCAATTAAAAAGCTGCTGGCAGGTTACTCGTAGACAAATATCCTACACTTCATTGGTCTCCATGTGTAGCACATTGTATCAATTTGATATTGGAGGATGTTGGAAAGTTACCAGATGTTGAGGTGTTAGCAAATCGTGCTTCAAAGGTAACTATTTTTGTTTATAATCACAATTGGAGTCTGAGTTTCTTGAGAAAGAGACCTAGTTGGAGAGAGATTATTCGTCCCGGAGAGACTCGTTTTGCTACAACTTTTATAGCTTTACAGAGTATATTTCAACGTAAAGATGACTTGGAGGCAATGGTTACTCATCAAGAATTCCGAAAGTTTTTAAAAACAGAAAAGGGGAAGAATGTGAAACAAGTGGTTCTTGATGAACACTTTTGGAATAGTTGTTTGGTAATAGTAAGTATGATGACTCCTATCATACGATTGTTGCATGTTTGTGATGCTGACGAGAAGCCATCATTGCCTTATGTGTACGAGGGAATGTATAGGGCAAAGTTAGGTATCAAGAAGCTATGCAAAAATAGGAAAGATTTGTATGAGCCTTACACTACTATTATCAAAACAAGATGGGATCGAATGTTGCGCCACGACCTTCATGCTGCTGCTTATTATTTAAATCCTACTTTTATGTATGATCAAGCTAACTTCTCTAGAAAACCAGAGGTTATGAGAGGGATGTTGAATGTGATTGAGAAGCAAGACAAAAAACACAGAACAAGGATGATTGATGAACTTAGCTTTTACCGAGAGCGTGAACTTGGTTTCTCTCGAGCAACTGCTTTACTTTGTAGCAAAACCACCCGACCAGGTAACTTAGTTATTTTATAACTATATCTTCTCTGGTTTTATTTACACATATTGCTGTCTATATGTTACTTTTTTGCTCGATGTGTGGTGGAAAACATTTGGACATGATTTCCCAGAATTGCAAAAGCTTGCCATACGAATTCTTAGTCAGACTTCTTCTTCTTCTGGTTGTGAGCGAAACTGGTCTGTTTTTGAAAGAATTCATACCAAAAGAAGAAACAAGCTAGAACATCAAAGACTAAGTGATCTTGTCTTTGTTCATTATAATTTGCGATTACAAAATATGTAAGTATATTGAACAATTTTACTAACTACAATTAATACTTGATCTTGTGTTGGCTGTTTACTACATATTTCTTGTTTACAGATCATCAAAAGCAAAACGAGCCTATGATCCAGTTGATTATGAATCTATTGATAAAACTGAGTTTTGTATTGTTGAAGAAGAAGGAGAAGCTGAACTTGATTATGATGAGCTAGAAAATGCAATGCTTGAAGAATATCCAAAGAATGGTGAAGAACCCAATTCTGAAAATTTTAGTGGTATGTTTAATACACTTGATGGAGTTTAGTTCACTGTTGTTTGTTTGTTTACATTTTGGAATTTAACTAATACTAATGTTTTGGATTGTAGGTGGGGATGATGATATTAATGGCCAAGAAAGGGATGAAGATTCTGGATAATATTGATCTTGGTTCTTACCTCCATCCATAAACTTCACGTTTTTTTTTTTTTTTTTTTATCATGATAGATTGAAATTTCAAAGCATTTGGATTTTTCTGTTAGACTTTTGAATTTGTTGTTACAAACTTAAGTTACGTAAACTAATGCATCATTTTGTTTATATATATATATATATATATATAAATTATTCATCGTAAACCCGGTTGAACCGGTCGAACCATATTGAACAACGACCCAAAGGGATATCCGGTTCATTATCCAGTCCGGTTTTAAAAACATTGTCAAAAACAAAAATAGAATACTCTATAAATTATGGAAATGACTCAAAAAAAAAAAAAAAAAAAACTATAGAAGGAATTAAGGAAACAAAATTATATAGACAAATTAAAAAACATCGTACAAAAAGGATATCATAAAAAAAAAGAAACTTAAAAAAAAAACATTAAAAAATTGAAAATTTGACAAAGAATAGATTTTATGTAAAACAAGTCTACAGTAAAACCGTTTATTGAAAAAATCAAAGAAATTATATCTTAAAAAGTAAGAAAAAGAAAAAAACGAAAATTTTAAAATATATAACATAATATTTTAGATTTACAAATCAAGCAAGAAATTTTTAAGAAAAGGAAACTATAGTATATGTCATGTAAATATTATTAAAAGAAAAAATAGAAAGACAACAAACATATTTTTAAAAACAAAAATAAGGAAATTATGACTTAACAAAATGAGAAAAAAAAACTCGAGAATTAGTTGAAGAAATTTTTAATTCTATCAGAATTCAAAAGAGCATGAAAAAATATATGTATTAGAGAAAGAAAATATATGGATTAGAAAAGTCTATATTTAGAAAAATATCCATATATAGTATTACATGGATCTTTTCATTGTAATAAATTAATAAGGATGAAAAAATAAAATTGGCCATATAAAATATGAGCAATATGATTAGAAATATTTAAAAATATTTTAAATAATATCATATTATGATTTACAAAAAAAAAAGAAAAAAAAAAAAAGGAAACTATAATATATGTCATGTCAAATATTATAAAAAACGGAAAGCCAACAAAAACAAAGAAATTATGTCTTAACAAATGAGAAAAAAAAAATCGAGAAATTAGTTGAAATCTTGAAGTTCAAGCCCTACGAGATTGTTCATGGAGTATGGGTTTTAAAGTAATCGTACAAAAAATTATACCGAATCTCATCTTTGTTCTGGAAGAGAGATAGATCGGAAACAAACCTGAATCTCAGTATCGCATAAATTCTGGAAGAGGGATAAATCGGAAACAAACCCGAGTATCATTATCGCATATAATCATCTCCAGATCGATTCACGGATGATGAAAATTGAAGCTCAGTCTCTCCACTCGCATTCTCCAGAAAATCGCATTTCGAAACCCAGAAAATCTGTAACATATGTTTTTTTATCCTAGTCATATTTACATGTCATTCTTTTAGTCAAGATTAGGACCTAGACTATTGACTAATATTGTGACACCTAGGATTTTTCACTATATTATCTTCTCTAATAATAGGTTTCTCCAATAATAGGTTGAGGATTCTTTAAATGATAAAAATTGTGTGAACCGTCTCTTAAATCTAAACAGTCAAACCCCAAAAGTCTTCAAATCCTAAGGTTAATTCTTTAAATGATAATAGTTAATTAAAATCTCGAGGTTTATTCCAACTAAGTCCCGACATTTGCTGTAACAATATAGACTGGAACGAGTTGTAAAAGGAAGAATAACTCAAACATGTATTTTTTTTTTTATTCAAAAAACCAATTTTCGTAGCAACAAGAATTTGTTTATTTAAATATTTTTACCTAGGACTTATCGTTTCTCTTCTCCACCATTGAAGGATTATCTAAGAAGATCTTATCTGTTTTACAGTTACTGCAACTCTGCAAAAGATTAATAATAATAATTTGCACGATCTGCGTTTAGAAACTCTCTATGTTTTTTTTTTCTCTCTTTGTGGTTCTCACGGTCTTGGCTTTAATTAATTCATCAATGTGTAGTTTTTTTATTTAGTTAAACTTTCTTCTTCTACCAAGCCCAGGTCTCTTCATGGATTTCTTATTCACAATTTTTCTTCTTTCTCTACCCACATTTTATCAGAATTACTAAATTTTTTTAAGAATTATTTGCATGCTTCAAGACTTCACATCGGCCTCTGTTCGGAAGAACATTTCTTGACGTCTCATGAGAGAAGGTAATTAAAATTTTCAGACTATTCTGTTTATAACAACCATCTCTAATCATTCACTAATTATTTTCTCTTGAAATTGCTTTATTACTGTTAGTTTCATTTATCTATTTGGAATGCTATAGAATTAATAGCTTATTAAACAAATAATAAGTGGCAATTTTTTGTCGAGGTCGATTGTATAACTAAATTGTTCTTCTTCTCTGTGATAATTACAATGATTATTCAATGCAATTCATGTGCGTTCATGAGTGACTCTCATTCTTTTTGTTCATCGATATAAGAGTGTGACTTAAGTATTTGAATAATTTTGGTATGCAGAGAGGTTTTGAGCTAAGCGATTTGTTAGAGATGGACTTCATGAACGTTGTGCACGACAGAATCCAAAAACTAGAACCGGAGAATGCATCGAGGATAATTGGTTATCTCTTGTGGAAGCAAGACCACGACGATCGTGACATGATCCGTCTCGCCCACTGTCCAGATACCGTCATACGTTCTGTCATCAACTGCGCTAAATACGAATTAGCCAAAAATCTACCGTACCAGAGCCATCCTTGTGATCACACTCATACCAGTAAATTTGGATCATTTACAACTCAGCCGCTCTCGATTACCGTTTCTCAGTCGCCAGCTCTCCCCTTGAGGACCAGTTTCTGGGAGAATTCTACTGAGATGGATTCTTTGTCAAACAATGTTCAGTTTTTGAATTTTGAGGATTCTATGACTAGCTCTGAATTCTCTAACGGTTTCTTCTCTCAGGACCATCAAAGCTTGCCTTTCAGAGGGAGCAGGAGATCCCCGAGTTTACCAGAATTCCCCGTCAAGATCTGCCATTACTTTAGCAAAGGGTTCTGCAAACACGGCAACAACTGCAGGTACTTTCATGGTAACATCATACCTGAGAGAGAGAGTTTTGCGCAGATGTTCAATCCAAACAACAACCTTGGCGATGATGACCATGTTGTTTCCCCCGGATCACTTGAGAAGCTAGAAGGGGAGATTATCGAGCTACTCAAATCCAGAAGAGGTGCACCCATTTCTATAGCTTCATTGCCTATGATGTACTACGAGAAATATGGTCGGACCCTTCAAGCTGAAGGATATCTCACGGAGTCACAAAGACATGGCAAAGCTGGCTATAGCCTAACCAAGCTTCTCGCTCGCTTGAAGAACACCATCCGCCTCATTGACAGGTTACTTAGTTAACATTCCAACGTAAGCACTGCCATTTTCTCGTATTAAATAGTATTTGAATTTTGTAGGCCTCATGGGCAGCATTCAGTTATATTAGCGGAAGATGTATCAAAGTTCATGGGATACACAGGAGAAAGAAATGATCAAGGAGCGATCCTTGCTGGTTCTAGACAGATTTACCTAACATTCCCGGCAGAGAGTGGCTTCACTGAACATGATGTCTCACACTACTTTTCCAAGTTCGGACCTGTGGAAGATGTGAGAATTCCTTGTCAACAAAAGAGAATGTTTGGATTTGTAACATTTGTGTACAAAGAAACCGTCAAACTCATTCTTGCTAAAGGCAATCCTCATTTTATTTGCGGGGCTCGTGTTCTTGTCAAACCTTACCGGGAAAAATCACGCTCGAGCCGCTACCTTGACTCTAACAAGCCTCTGCAAGGCATGCGATATGGCTCTCACTCCAATGATAGAGAAACGGAGATAAACGCATGTAAGTAACTAAAATAAACGATTTTTATCTACATATTGCTCTTGAATTTAATGGTTTCATTTAGCTGTTTTACTTGTGTTGTTTTAAGTGCCCCCAAGGTTTAACGAGAACTCAAGGATACTAAGAAAGCCATTTGGTGAGGAACATGACCGATCAGTTTCTAAATCCCTACCTACAAATTATTCCTATCTTGGTTTCTCCGGCGATGACCTCAAGCTAACAAGAGATGGTAAATATACTTTTCACTTATTCGAGATAATCATGAGTTTCAAAATACAGAATCAGTTTCCTAACATTCTTAATTTATAGCGGAGCAAGAGGAACAAGCGGAACGGTTGAGCTATTTGCTAGATTATTTGAACACGGAAGATAATGTTATGAACATAACCACTACCTATAAAGACATTGATAGGTATGCAATGATTTTGATATTAACTAACACATTTTATTTTTTATTTTTTTGTTTTTTTATCATGTGATGCTAACGATTTTTGTTCAGGAGAATCCATTGTGAACATTTGGAGAATCAAGTTCTGAATCTACCCGAGAGTCCGTTTTCTTCACTTTTTGGAAAGGAAATTTCGACGGTTACATAGAGAGAGACTGATGACTAACAAGAAGGAGAAGAAGATAGAAGCATAAACGTTGGAGGAAGCATTCGCTATGATCTAATCAGTCACCTCTCAGCAAAAAGAAATTGGTTTTATTCCAGCATCTTCTTTGGAATTTAGACTGACCGGCGTCACATAGTAATTTAGAGTCTTTAGCAATAATACTAGAAGGAACAAGTTTTATTGGATGTGGGATTATATATGACTAAGTCATGAGATGTGTTTATGTAATCCTCCCCACCGAAAAAATAAACAATAAAAAGATGTTTAGCTAAGTTTATATATCCTTATCCTCTTCGACTCTTTGGAAAATTTTATCATACAATTTATGGTTTGATGATTGTAGTTTAGAATCATTAGTCAGACTAATAAAAAAAATTATATGTATATGAACATAACCTATTTTTTAAGAGTTAAAGAGTTCTTATACACTTCAAACTTCGATTTTTATGTAATTTTTAAAAGAATTTAAAGAGAATAACTTGAGATACGTAGTCACATTTATAATAACGGATTTGAGACATTATTTTGGTAACTATTTGATAGGATTTATGTGATCAAAATTATGTCACTAGTAGTTAGAAAATTTTAGTTACTATCTTATCACAATTACTCACTATTTTAGTGGCTATTGGTTTCGGTCAACTAACTTGCAATGTATTTGTTACTATTTTCTATTATAATTATTTATTAAATCTTGATTAGGAAACAAACAAGAGTTTAGGAAAATTGTTCTAAGATTATTCACGTTTTTCATCTTGATGAGCTTTGTTTGGTTAGGATCATAATTAGTTACTGCACTGGTACTTAGTTAGTTGATTGTCTCTTGATGTTAGTTTGTGACTGTGATGGGCTTGGTTAAGTTGTTAAGATAGGATCAATATTTCTGACCTCTTTAAATGAATTTGTAGGGGAGCAAAGAAAATGGGAGAATTCCATTGAACTCTATCGATAAGGTTATTCACCAAGTCCCGTTTTTGTAGTGTTTGTTTTTGTTAGTTGTTATACATATACATGGCTTTGGTCGAGGCTAGAGTGTTGATTATGAAAGATTGTTTAATTTATTGGACTTTTCCACTCCCCATTAGTATGATATTGTCCGTTTTGAGCTAAATCACAAAGCCCTCACGGTTTTCCTTATTGGACTCCTTCCCAAAAGGCCTCATATTAATGGGAGTGTCTCTTGACTTATATATTAGACCTTCTTGTCTAATCTTTCCGATGTGGGACTTGGATTGATATCCCACCAATCTCCCCGTCAAGCCAAGGACCACATTACTCGTAGCCTCCACTTTGACGAATTCACCTTGTCCTCACCGACATCTTATGAATTGCGAGATGACATGGAGAGTTGCTCTCACACTAAACATATAGTCAACACACTCCCTCCTGGTTCACACCGAACCATGCGTTCTGATACCATTTATTTGGCTTCTAAGCCCGTCCATATAGTCAACACACTCTTCTGGTCCATGATCGAACCATGCGCTCTGATACCATTTATTGGGCTCCTCTAGCATATTCAAACCCCTTATTAGTATGATAATGTCCGCTTTGGGTTAAATCACTAAGCCCTCACGGTTTTCCTTATTGGGCTCTTTCCCAAAAGACCTCATACTAATGAGGGTGTCTTATGACTTATATATTAGACCTCTTATCTAATCTTTCCAATGTGGGATTTGGATTGATATCCCAACAATCTCCCTGTCATGCCAAGGACCACATTACTCATAGCTCCACTTTAGTGAATTCACCTTATCCTCTCCGACATCTTGTGAATTGCGAGATGACACTGAGATTGCTCTCACACCGAACATATAGTCAACACACTTCTCCTGGTCCTGGACCGAACCATGCGCTCTGATACCATTTATCGGGCTCCTCTAGGTCATTCAAACTCCCCTTTAGTATGATATTGTCCACTTTGGGTTAAATCACTAAGCTCTCACGGTTTTTCTTATTGGACTCCTTCTCAAAAGGCCTCATACTAATGAGGGTGTCTTATGACTTATAAATTAGACCTCCTTGTCTAATCTTTCCAATGTGGGATTTGGATTGATATCCCAACATGATTAATTTATTTTGAATCATTCTTTGGTTCTTTTGATAATTTGCAATTCTCTGTGGATCAGTGCAGATGGAAAAGCTTAGCTTTTGAGGCATTGATATGTATTCTAGTACAAAAAGGTTTAAAAACATTTTTCATTTGATATAAAAAGATATACGAGACAGAAAAGAAGGGTTGCCAGCTTTATTCCCCCTGTACTATACCGACTAAAGCGGATTCTCCCTGTACTATTTCGTCCGTCGACTATCACCCCAAACTAAAAGATTCTATTAATTTAATACATGAACTTCATATTTCACTAGAATTAGACACCTTAAATTGAACCGGGTCTTAACCGGATAATTTAAATAATTAGCGATTCCAAAATTGCGTTTAGAAAATAATTAATTTCTTTTTTAAAATACTAAAATCAGATTTTAATTGGTTCAGTGTAAATCATAATGGAGATTAATCCAAAATTAAATCACATAAACCATAACCAGACCACACCACGAATTGGTGCTCTACACACGATTTCACTTGAACGCGACGAGGAAGAAGAGTGGTTCATCCTCACTTTCAGTCTCTTTCTTCAATTTCAATCTCTCTTTGTGTTTACTCACTCACTCTCACGAATCCTAATTTTTTTTCCCCCAATTCCCCGCAATAAACAAGAAGAAGAGCAAATGGGTTTGGTTCGGTTATGATTTATGTGGTTTAAGTTTGGGTTAATCTCGATTATGGTTTACACTGAACTAATTAAAATCTGATTTTAGTATTTAAAAAAAGAAGGGATTCTTACAAAAATATACCAAAATTTGAAGTCAATTCTAAAACTACCCTCTTTTTTTCAACCCTCCAATTTTCACCACTTTCTCACCTTTCTCTCCCTCTCCTCACCACTTTCTCACCTTTCTCTCCCTCTCCTCACCACTTATTCACCATTTTGCCATTTAAATTTTTTTTTATTATTTTCGGACAGAAAAAACCCAAAACATCCTGAGCCCTCCCACTTATTTACACAAATGCCACTCTCTTCAATTTTTTCAACCACCATTAAACTACCAAATTCAAGCTTTTAATACATACCCAACCACAATTCAACTCTATAAAACCACCCAAACCCTCCAACAACTCCTCATAAACAATCTCAACAACAATTTCATCCAAAATCATAGCAAATTTTGAATTTCAAATTATTTTTTTTCATAACTCGTCGGATCCGGCGAAATTTGGAGGCGGAGCTATCACTGGAGGTGGAGAATCTCAAGGCGCATCCAAGAAACCAAAATCCACCACTCAATACTCCAAATTCGTAAGTTTCTACTCGGATTCGTTGATTTTCAGAAAAAATGCAGAGAGTAGACGGGACGTGTAGTCTACTTGTCCACGTCATGGGTACATTTGCAATTGAAAATTTTCAAGTAGACTGCAGATGAAGTCTACAATGTCTCTTTTGGAAACAAAAAAATAGACAAGAAGACTTCATATGTAGTCTACTTTTAAAAAAGGGTAGTTTTGCAATTGACCCAGTCAACGACGGTAGTTGACCCAGTCAACGACTTTAGTAGACTGCACCTGAAGTCTAAAAATCTTCCACGTCAATGGTCCTATCGTAGTTGACCAGTCAACGACGTTAGTAGACTTCATATGTAGTCTATTTTATGTACGGAAGGGTAGTTTTGTAGTTGACTAAAATTTTAGAAATTTGACCGCGGAATAAAATTAACAAAAAATTAAAAATAATTATGTAGACTACATATGAAGTCTACTACCGTCCGAAAACTAAATAAATTAATTTTTGGTCAACTCTAAAACTACCCTAATGTAGACTGCAAATGTTGTCTACGGAGAGTAGACTGCAGTTGTAGTCTACTAATGTAGGTTGAATTGCAAAAGTACCAATGACGTGGCAAATAGACTGCAAATGTAGTCTACTAAAAGTACGTAGACTGCATATGTAGTCTACTAAAAGTACGTAGACTGCATATGTAGTCTACGTTAAATGAGTAGACTTCTTTTGCAGTCTACAATATGCATTTTCCCGTAGACTGCAAATGTAGTCTACTTTTAAATATTTTGGCAATTGCAAAACTACCTTACTATTCACGTAGACTACATATGCAGTCTACGTACTTTTAGTAGACTACATTTGCAGTCTACTTAAAATTTTTGAATTGTAAAACTACCCTGTTAATAGAGTGAATATGTATCTACAACATGTAGACTGCATATGCAATCTACGTACTTTTAGTAGACTACATTTGAAGTCTACTACAAGTAGAGTTCATATGTAGCCTACGAGAGAAAAATGTAATAATACGTAATTTATAATAATTTTTTTTAGTTAATATTTTTTTAACCTTCCTTACCTCTATATTGTGCTGGTGTATGACTTTCACATCCTATTTCCATATATTAAATTTCGTATGATTTTTCAAGCGTTTTGGGCTAATTATCTATTATAATGTAGACTACATATGCAGTCTTTAGATTTAGACTACAATGTTCGTCTACATCTAAAAAAACGAAGTTATAACAAATGTATAATATGAATAATATGTTTCCGAGTTTTTTTATTTTTTTTCATACTCTATTGCATTTATTGGTGATATTCTGTGAATTTCACTATTTTATTTATTTTACTCCAGCTTTAATCGAATTTTCTGTATTTTGGCAATAATTATTTACTTTGTAGACTGCATTTTCAATCTACAAATGTAGACTGCATATGTAGTCTACGCGGGAAAAAATGTAATAATCTGTAATTTATAATAAGTTTTTTTAAGTTAATATTTTTTTTTAACCTTACTTACCGCTATATTGTGTTGGTCTATTATTTTCACACGTTATTTTCATATATTAAATTTCTTATGATTTTTGGAGCGTTTTGGCCTAATTAGCTATTGTAATGTAGACTGCATTTTCAATCTACAAATGTAGACTGCATATGTAGTCTACACGGAAAAAATGTAATAATACGTAATTTACAATAATTTTTTTTTAGTTAATATTTTTTTAACCTTACTTACCTCTATATTGTGTTGGTCTATTATTTTCACACGTTATTTTCATATATTAAATTTCGTATGATTTTTCAAGCGTTTTGGCCTAATTAGCTATTGTAATGTAGACTGCATTTTCAATCTACAAATGTAGACTGCATATGTAGTCTACACGGGAAAAATGTAATAATATGTAATTTATAATAATTTTTTTTAGTTAATATTTTTTTAACCTTTCTTACTTCTATATTGTGTTGGTCTATTATTTTCACACGTTATTTTCATATATTAAATTTCGTATGATTTTTCAAGCGTTTTGGCCTAATTAGCTATTGTAATGTAGACTGCATTTTCAATCTACAAATGTAGACTGCATATGTAGTCTACACGGGAAAAATGTAATAATACTTAATTTATAATAATTTTTTTTTGGTTAATATTTTTTTTTATCTTATTTACCTCTATACTGTGTTGGTCTATGATTTTCACACGTTATTTTCATATATTAAAAATCTCATGATTTTTCGAGCGTTTTGGCCTAATTAGCTATTATAATGTAGACTGCATTTTCAAACTACAAATGTAGACTGCATATGTAGTCTTGATATTATAAATGCGATTATTGATGTTTAATAAACGAGATTACTGCTGTTCTAATGTTCGGTTTTTATTTTCAATTGTAGGGAAT
>OVAF01002927.1:1594-11733 GCA_900406245.1 Odontarrhena argentea | reverse complement strand
TTAGAAAAATTCCTTATCCTTTTAATTTTTTGTTCGAATAAATTCCATATTCTTTCCTTTATTGTGGTTGACTTGATTTTAAAAAGCTAATGAAATCTCAAATTTCCGATAAAGCTGTATGGGTCCGTAAAGGCCCATGAAACAATTGCCCGCCATTAAGGAAAAGCCTATTAATGAAATAAACGAATCCAAAGATCCGAATAATAGCTGGATCCAGGTCAAAAGACCCGGGTTTGGACTGTGGAAGTAAGATTTTTATTAGCTTTCCTTCTCACTTTAAAAAAAAAACCAAAATCCGATCCAGGTCTCTTCTTCTCCGATTTCTCTCTGTTTTTCTCGATCGGAGATTTAAGGAGAATGGACAAAGGTAAAGCAGTAATGGGTGCTGGTCGGAGATGGGCTGTTGAATTCTCTGATCAATCTACTGTTCCATCTTCTCGTGATGTCCTCGATCNCTCTCCTGAACAGGTATTGAATTTTTTGTTCCCGATTTGAATTCGAGCTTCAAATTTGTAAAATTTACCTGGAATTGAGTCGTATTGGTGATGGGTTTTTTCTGGGTTTGATGATTTTGATGATTTCAGGATGAATCAGCAAACAGTAAACAAAAGAAAGATGCTGAAGCTAATTGGAAACTTCAGGTATAGCTTTGTCAAATCTGGAAGTGGTGTTCTTAAATTTGTGTGGATCTTAAAAGCCATTGACTTTTATGGATTTAGTGAGATTTTAGAGAATGTGAAAATTCTTGTTTCAGCTGAATGTGATTGGGTTTTGATGTGGACAGAGTTTGAATCGTATTTGTTTTGTTTGGTGAATGAGCAGAAAGCGTGGGAAGTAGCGCAGTCTCCGTTTAAGAATTTGATGATGATGGGTTTTATGATGTGGATGGCTGGAAACACAGTGCATCTCTTTAGTATTGGTATTACTTTCTCGGCTCTTTGGCAACCTATCAGCGCTCTCCAGAGTCTTGGAAAGAGTAAGAAACCTTCACTACGTTTATTCCTCGTTTCCTAATATGCAATTAGTTAGTTGTTATCCCACAGTTATATGTAATTTATCAATCCGATTAGTATCTCTAGTAAGAGCTAAAGGGAATGAAGAAGTTGCAGTAGTATCCAAAGGGTTAGATTGACCTCTCTGATGATTGACGACGTAGTGTCGTTTTCTTTACTCTGTTAACTATTCTTTGAAGAAGAAGCTAGCAACTGTCAATTTTCTTTATAATGTCAGTGTAAGATAAACTCAAAGTTGTAGACACACTTGAAATGGTTAGTAGAATTAGGGTGGAGAATACATTCACAGTCATTTATTTGGAGTATCATGCTCTACTTCTGGATAAGAGATAGATAGGACCACTACGAGGGGGAAGAGCAATTTTTCTCCAGGATTTTTGGCAAAGCAATTATTATCTAGGATTTAAACTATTTACGTTGTTAACTTTTTGTTATTCTTTTCACTGTTGTGCATAGATGGATAATTCATGTTCTAATTTTGGTTTGTGAATTGAAGTCCAAAATCTTCATCCTTATGTATTATCTTTACCCTTGTCTGCAGTTTTTGAGCCATTCAAGGATAACAAGGTGGAACTACTTATGCCGAAATTAGTGTTTCTTGCTCTAAACCTCGGAGGGCTAGCTTTGGGTATCTGGAAGGTAAGAAGCTCTTCTGCTTTTCTCATTGCTGCCTCTTTCCCTTTTCCTGTTGAAGTACTGTTTCTCATACAAACAATTTTCACTTTCTCAGCTCAACACTTTGGGACTTCTCCCGACACATGCATCAGATTGGGTTTCATCTCTAGCCCCTCCTCAGGTTAGTAATTTGTATCCAAAGCAAAATCTCGAGTCCATACGCGTCCCCATCATCCCTGTAGCAAGAATATAGCATTTTGACTAATCATCTCTAATAAGCTACATCTTATTTTCGCCTCGTATCTTTTCAGGAAGTTGAACACTCGGGAGGAGGATTCGTTTTCCACTGATGTATCTTAAATAATCCGCTAAAAACTGCGACAAGACAAAGACACTTCTGTGAGATAACTGCAACACATACCTAAGTGATTTGTTCAATTCTGGCTTATGAATCTTCTCATTTTGTGATCTTCTTGTAGCATTTTGAAATTACAGAAACCATATAGCTTTTTTTTTCACTTTTTAGTATGATGTTCATTGTTCATCATAACTATCAATGTATTATTGCCACTCAAAGGGTCCTATCTCCCAGCTTTATAATAGTCATAGATAATGCTTCAGACTAAAGGTTTGCTCTTTATTGCTTTACCCCTATGATGATTGTGTTAACTGTCAACCTCAAGACTCAGAGGCCCCTCTCTCTAGTTGATTCAGAAGGTTACAAGGAAGATATGTAAGACGCCTATGGGAACTAGGTCAAGTTTGGGAAACACAAGACGTGGAACAATGTGCAGTCTTTAGAATCATGTTAAGTCGGTCTACTCAGTAACAAAAACAAAAATGTTAAACTTTAATGATTATTAGATTTTGAGAAATATATTGAAACAATTACAGAAAAATATAAAAAATCATTTTTTCTTTTTTTCCTTCTTCCATTATCTTCCGTTGTTCTAGTGATTCATAAACGATTTTGATCCGAAATTTCCTTTCTCCTTTGTTATATCATGACAAAAGTTTGATTCTTTTGATCTTAACAAAACACAGTTTCTATGAGATTGATTCAAGCTGAAACAGCAAATCTAAGTTTTGTTGTGTGTCCTTCTCCTCTCTGTTTTCATGTCCGCGAGGATTTCGTTTCTGAAGAATCCAGATCCTTGCAGTCACTTATCTGAATACAAGCATAGATACGGTACTGATGGTTACAACACCTTGAGATTCTTCAACGATGGAAGGCAAAAGATCAAACTTCAAGAAATCGAGATACCAAGATGCAGTTTTTGTTCGGTTTATCACAAGAGACTATACATCTGTTTGATCTGTCGTTTGATTTCGTGTTCAAGTCATATTCTTTCGCATACCCAATCGAATAAAGGACATGATATCGCCATTGATGTCGAAAGATCTGAGCTTTATTGTTGCTCTTGCATCGATCAAGTGTACGATCCTGAGTTCGACGAGGTTGTTGTGTCTAAACAGGTTGTTGGTTTGGATATGTCTGGGGGAGGTGATGTTGTTGCGGTTAGATCGAATAAGAAGAGGAGATTGGATTCGCAGTTGATTATAGGATCTAAGTTTTTGGTGTCACCTAGAGATTTGAGGGAGAAATGGTCGTTTCCTTTGGGATTGAGAGGTTTGAACAATTTGGGGAGTACTTGCTTTATGAATGCTGTCTTGCAAGCACTTGTTCATGCTCCTCCTTTGAGGAACTTTTGGTTGAGTGGTCAGCATAATCATGATCTTTGTCCGAGGAAATCAATGGGTTTGTTGTGTTTGCCTTGTGATCTCGATGTTATCTTCTCTGCTATGTTTTCGGGTGATCGGACTCCTTATAGCCCTGCTCATTTGCTTTACAGGTTCGATAATTTCTTGAGTTCTTCATTTGTNTCGGGTGATCGGACTCCTTATAGCCCTGCTCATTTGCTTTACAGGTTCGATAATTTCTCGAGTTCTTCATTTGTCTATTCAAGCTTTTCTAGAATTGCTGAGTGCCTGTCACATTGTTATGTGTATGTGTGTTTGAGGTTGTGAACTTTGAATTTATGTATTCATAGACAATATGTGGTTCTGATTTGATTGTGTTTTTCNTGTATGTGTGTTTGAGGTTGTGAACTTTGAATTTATGTATTCATAGACAATATGTGGTGCTGATTTGATTGTTTTTTTTGTTTTTGTGGTGCCTGAAGTTGGTGGAAGCACTCAGCGAATCTAGCTACATACGAGCAGCAGGACTCTCACGAGTTCTTCATTTCGCTGTTAGATTGTATCCATGAGAACGAAGGGAAGTCGAAATGTCTGTACAAAGGTAATAAATTTGATTCGCCTACAGAAGAAAAAATGCTGCTTCCATCATCTTTATTTATTGGTTGATGGTCGTTGGGAATGCTATGAGTTGATGAAACATCAAGGTTGTTTGTTTGCTCGGTGTGCAGATCATGAGGAGTGTCAGTGTATCACTCACAAAGCATTTTCGGGTCTTTTAAGATCAGATGTCACTTGCACGACGTGTGGATCCACATCAACAACTTATGATCCATTTATCGACATTTCCCTTACTTTAGATTCAGTGAATGGATTCTCTCCAGCAGATTGCAGAAAGAACAGAAACAGTGGCCAACCAAGCTTGAACACAACCATGCCAACTCTCTCGGGTTGCTTAGACTTCTTCACGCGGTCAGAGAAACTCGGTTCGGATCAGAAACTAAATTGCCAAAGCTGTGGAGATAAAAGAGAATCTTCAAAACAAATGTCCATAAGAAGACTTCCTCTGCTGCTTTGCTTGCATGTTAAGCGTTTTGAACATTCTCTTACCCGTAAATCCTCAAGAAAAATCAATAGCTACTTGCAGTATCCGTTCCGCCTGAACATGTCACCGTACCTCTCTTCCTCCATCATCGGAAAGCGGTTTGGGAACAGAGTCTTTGCTTTTGATGGAGAAGGTGAGTATGACAGTTCATCATCATCATCACCATCAGCGGAATTTGAGATATTTGCTGTTGTAACTCACTCGGGGATGTTGGAATCGGGCCACTATGTGACGTATCTGAGGCTTAAAGGGTTGTGGTATAGATGTGATGACGCATGGATCAATGAGGTAGAAGAAGAAGTGGTGAGAGCCTGTGAGTGCTATATGTTGTTCTATGCACAAGAGAAAGTTATTCAAAAGGCTCATAAGGAGTTGAGTTATCAAGTCATCTCAATGGCTGATGCATTTCCCTTTGCTGATTGCTGACTCTTTACTTGGCCAAAGATTTTGAAAGCATTTTCCCTTAATACATTTTTTACTCAATTTAAGGTTTATGCTAAATATTTGGAAGCCAAAGTTTAATGATCAAATTCCTTTTCACTCCTGCATTATTGTTGAAGTTCTATGACATTCTAAATTGTCACAACATGAATGAAACAACAATGGACCTCTGCAGAAAAAAGAATCGATTTCTGAAGCCTCTTACACAAAATACACTAGTGTCCTAGAATCAGAGTCCAGAAACAAAAGTAGTTAAGAATAACTTTCATAAAAATAACCATCCAAGTGTCTTGGCAAGACCAAACAAGTAATCGTCTCATCTCATTCCTCGTCTGCGCCAATCTCTATCTCGCTCTCTGCTTCTGTCATGATCATCTCTCTCATGACTTGAGCTCTTTTCTCGTCGCGCTCTTTCCTTGTCCAAATCATGTTGTTGCCTATCTCTGTCTCTGTGTCTCTCTCTGTCTAAGTCATGATCTCTCACCCTTTCTCTGGTTGATGATTTCTGTGGTGGACTTTGGCTTCGGTTCTGGCTCTCACTTCGGTTTCTCTTTCTAGATGATTCTCTGGAATGGTGAGGCCTTTCCCTTTTCTCTGGTACTTTCCCTGCAATTAAAACAAGGCATTGATCTCATTTGTGTCCAACACAGATGCAAACAAGGGCATGTACACAAAGCAAAGAATTTGCATGAAGAGGCTTGACAAGATTGTTATGGATGTCGAATTAATTTCTTCAAATTTCCAAACAGAAGAGAGTGACTATTGGGGTGTGTTAGCGTGAACTTACGATTTACTGATAAGCCATCAGCTTGAAGCCTCTTACGATGCATTGCAACTTTTCTTTCTATGTCGTCAATGTTTTTCATCCCCTGTTCCTCCAGAGATTCTCGATACTCTATTAAAGCAACCTCAATGCGCCTAAGCTTTTGTCTGCAGCAAAAATAGCAAAAGTAAGGCACCATCTTATATGAAGTTACTACTGATTCATATACACTAGCTCATCAGTTGCTAAGCATTTGCTTTTCTAGTTGAAAATTGTCCAAAAAAAACCCAGAAATCTACCACCAAAGGATAGAACCAAAATACCCCACAGTTGGTAACGTTTGCAGGTATGCGATACCCCACCCTCACATGTTTTTTTATTGGCTTTGAATTTCTAGCATCAACATGAAATAATCAAGCTAGTATTTTCGTGACTTTTAATCCATTGGCTTTCTATTTCACCTCCTTAAAAATCATTGCTGAGGAACATTTATAGTTTACCATACAGATCATACCTTTGCTCCTCGTCAATTTCATTTTCAGGCTGCACACTAACAGTTGGATCAGCCATAAAATCCTCTTCATCGGTCTTGAAATTTATTCCACCAGCATCGTCGCTTCCCGCATCGCTCTTCTTTCGTTCATCATCAGTTTCATCATCCTCTCTCGCCCATCTGGAAATTGGCAATATGAGGTCATTCTTCTCCTTTTTCACGAAGGCTTTCAGCTCGGACTGTGGTATTGGTATTGTTGAGACCAGGTTCACGGGCTTTTTGGTTTCAACTTTTTCATAGTTGGTTCCCATCCGCTCAGGCTCTTTGTCAACTTCTTCCCAAGTTGGATGTCCCTGTGGATTCCTTGCTTTTGCATCAACTACTTCATAGCCACATTGTTTCTCTGCATCTTTCAAACTCAGCAGACGAGCAACTATCATCTCTCTACCACCAACAAGTGACAGACCATTGTGTCGGCAGCGTCTTTCAAGCTCAGAAATTGGTAGATTAATCAGCTCTAGCTCTGCAGCTCCTTTTCCCATTGCCAGTGCAGTGTCTTGATTAATCTTGTCAGCATTGTTCATATCACTCAGGTAACCTTTCTTTTCTATATCAGGAGTATCTCCACAGATAGAATGAAATGATGTAACACCAGAGTTTCCTGACCGAAGAAATGTGGCCCGTAGCCCGTTTGTATATGCATCTGAGAAGAGAAACCAATCTGCCCATACCTGCAGTACTTTGAGTACTCGTTCCTGCACAGAGTAAGAATGAGTTTGCAACAGTAGTTGAGAAAGTTAAGACCAACATGAGAAGGATCATTTTCTTTTGGGAGTTACTTTAAGAGCCTCAGCGGTCATTCTTCCAGTTACACTGCGGTACAGATCGTTGAAGCTTTCAATTATATCAGGTAATGTTGCTTCGAATTTTGTCCTGTATGCAGAGGCATTTTTGACAGGAGCGCTGCTATTATGGAGAATGTCAGACACAAGCATGAGTCTTGCAACTTTAGTCGGAATGGGTGTCTCTTTCAGGGTCAAGGACTCTGCCAGAACTTCAATAACCTGTGAAAGTGAGCCAGTTGAGTTGATGGATATATATTTGATTAAATGTAGTTCGAAATCCCGACATAATGGGTTATTTTGTTTAGAGACTATGTGGTGTATACTGCTACATGCAAGTGAGCAACTTGAGATAATGGATGCTATTTGATTAAAAAAAGAAGTAAGACTCAAGACATGTGTTAAGCCTCCTGAAAAAATTCCATTAAAGAGAGGATGCCCATAAGACCAGATTCATCAATGAAATCTAGAAGAAACTATACCTCTCCAGCTGCATCTGCGTTATCCAAGGCAAAACCCATGGCTTCTTTGATTTGATTCCTTTCTAAAGTTAGAGCACGCAACATGTCCTCAAATTCATCTCTTTGCCGCTCACTTAGAGTTTGTTCATCGCGCTGTTATGTACCAGTGTTAAGGTACCGATATACAAACTTCTCAAAGAAGGAGATACGGTAAAAAGAGAAATTGCAAGGAAATTACCCTGCTTCTCCCTGCGGCATATGTGCCTGTGGACTCTTTTCCATGCTCTGGGCTCCTAGATGCAGGCAGCTGTGGTGGAATCCATCTATAATCAAAGAAAACCAACAATGTCAAATCAATATAGGTGAAAAGTTAAACATAATCCAGCACCTGACAGTTTCAAAATTATTTAGGTTGAATACCTTCCACTTCCAGTTATCATGATATACGGCTCTGTTCTCCACCTTTGAAGAGTATCACCCTAAATAACGTAGCAAAAAATTCACCTACGTATGAAATAAATCCGAGGACCTCAGATATTTTTAATAATAAAACAATTAAGTACCTGAGCAAAGGAATAGAGCCTCCAGACATAGTATGTATGCTCCTTCGAGCCCAGCTCAAACAAGAAGTTAAAAAGTGGATTACCACGAGCCCTCTCCATAATAGCTTGTTCGAAAGCACATCCACTATCCAGAACATTAAGGGCCATAGTATCAATAACATGTTTGAGGTGCTCGTCCTCAGGAGAAATGACAGTAATATCCGGTACATTTGGAGTAAGAACCTGAATATGAATTCCAAATTAGCTATTTCTGCTAGGATCCAAAGGTTAACATGTATGCACTAACCAAATTAAAACACTTTTAATATCATTTGGAACTTTTAAATAACAGATTCAGGGCACATGGACAAAAGTTTGCATACCAGCTCGGAATTTTGATTTGGAACAGAAGTTATTGGTGCACCTGATGTGCCAGAAAAAATTAAGTTGCATCCCTGCCAATAAACATGAAAATTTAGAATTGCACATACCATATATCAGCAGTAGTAAACTATATGTGCTGAAATGTTAAGTAGCAGCAGTCACATTCAGGGATTAATTCACTACTGATACAAGTCGAAATGAATCTCACAGGAGCACAGAACTGGCACAGACCTCCTTACTGCGGATTGCCATATGCCCAGGAGGTGGAGCTGGTAGTGCTTGTGATGGCAGAGCAACCGCTTTGCCCCATCCAATTTTCAGTTCATTTTCATACACAATGACCCCTGTGAGATAGGGAAAAAATATTTGTAAATGTTTGGCATTATCATTGCATCACATGCATTAGCTAGTTATTATCAAATGTTATTAAATCTATATATTGTTAGGAGGTAAAATGCTATTGCAATCTAAAAACCTGAGATGAAGTGCTCTTTTATCATATTGTACGATGTCTATATAAATATGTCAGTTAAGAACCTCACACAAAATACACAGTTCCATACAGAACGGTTTAGCTAACCTTGCATTTCATCTTTTGCAGCTTGTCCGTCAGCTCTATTCATGAAAGCAACAAAGCCACAATGTCTTTGTCTCCTTTTCTCCTCTTCCGTTCTTGGCCACATAATTTTAACACTAGCTATTGGCCCAAATCTTCCAAACGTCCGCAAAAGAAAATTTTCATCAACCTAATAAAGTCAATATCACAAAATCTTGGTCAGGGAGGAATGTTATAAAATGCTGGCTAAATAATACAATGCAGGGAAACAAGTTGGATGAGTACAAACCGNACATACAGATTCGTAGTTTGTGGGTCACCATCGTCAAATGACCCTAGCCTTCCACTGGGATCAAAATCATCAAGTAGCTCATCAAAGCGGCTAGATGACTGAGAGAAGTATAACTTTAGTACATAAAGCAGTACATATCTCTCTATTAAGAACAGTATAAATTTGGTTAACGAATAGAACACTGAGAAGACAGTAAAGACCATTATGAACATACCGTGCTATCATCATGATGGTCACGGGGATTCTCCCGATCCTGGTTTCGCCTTTCTCTCCTTTCCTGTTCACGCTTCAGCTCCTCCATAAAATTATCAATGTTTCGAGTCTTTCCTTTTTCTCTCTCCTTTGATCTCTCTTCTTCCCTCTAGAAAGATGGAAAATTTGTACTTAATACTACTAAATTATTACTCTAAACAAAGAACCGAAATAATTGTCCGTCACTACTGACCTTAATCTCTGGTTCTTTATTCTTAGATGCCATTGGTGGTGGGAGAAAGGAGGGAACATACCTACAGAAAATAAATGGAAAGATAATTTTCTATATCACAAAAGCACGGACATGGATCTCAACTTTTCAAGCCATACGCTTGAACAATATTCTTAAAGCCCACAATTACTACTGACAGCAAATGAAAGACGACAAAAGTTTGTTGAATTCCAAACATCACAAACACAGTATAAATCAAATTCTACTCTAGCATTGTATCAAACACATGAAAATTACTATATAATCATCGACAGTTCCTCATAACCGTCAAACTATCTGTGCCTATGATGCATCCACTAATTATGAGATATCTTGAGACTGAATTAATCGAAAGCATTCAGTTTTACCTACTCCCCTTCTTTGAAATGGAACGCCCATATCTGGACTTTTCACCTGCCATCCGCGAATCCATAGCAAACAAAAAAGGTCCATACTTTTTATTAACATGAT
>OVAF01002925.1:0-14003 GCA_900406245.1 Odontarrhena argentea | reverse complement strand
ATATATATATATATATATATATGTATATATATATATATATATATTATTTTTTTTTAAAAAGTCATTTTAACCAAGATCTATTAACTTGGGTGGGAAAGTGTAGTTAGAAATTGTATGCTAGGATAATACTTAGAAAAAAAGGATCAAATTACATGTTTTGGATATAGCATGAAGAAATCAGAAATGGAGTCTGGGATGGATCCATAATCTCTTGGTCATATGAATGGTTTTTCATGAAATAAAAAGATAAGGCGAAAGAAAGGTGTTAAAAAGGGTTAGATGTCGAAAGCATAAATTTTGGTTCGATAGAAAATGGAAACACACATGTGTATGTGTGTACTTGCATACCTAAATATTTAAGTGTTGAGTGATATGATGATGATGATACCAATAATGAGTCTGGCCAACAAACGGTATCATGTCATGTGATTTGTATTCCTCCTAAGTCATTGGTTAATAATTTGTTAAAAAAAAAAAGACAATAAAAATATGTATAAAGTTAATATTATGGACAGCTAATTGAAGCTTGTAGGTCACATATATATTGTCTGGATAATAATTTACTTCTCCTTAATTCGGCACATTTGACTTTCCCCATGTGGCCATTATACCTTATGCTCCTTCATCACAAAGTTAATCATTTCATTTTTCTATTTTAACCGTTAATTATGCCATTATCAACTAATCATCGATTGTTTTGATAAGCAATCATAATGTTATATATTCCGTAGTTAATGTAGGCTTCAACATGTTAGATTTTTTTAGTTAATTAAGACATTTATATGAATAAATAGCAAGTGTAGGCTTTTTTATTTTTATTTTTTTTGGTTCCCCTTCTTCCAATGAAACCTTTTATTGCATGTTATTAATTGAATTCTACAATTGCGTACACAAAATTTTAACATAGTAGTTAGACCACAGAAATAAGCATACCAAATCATATACATTATATAAAGTATATATAATACTACTTTTTAATGATTTAATCTCACAATATGTTCTACACTATTAGTATTTACGCAATTATAATATATAAAATTTTAGGGGAAATTACCAGATAATAATAAGGGTATTTCTCTAATATAAATAATACTAATGATTAATTATTAAATCAACTTATAATATATTTTCAATTTTGATCCTCTTCAAATATTACTTTTTTAGCTTCAGCTATTTTAACATTTGGTTTTTAAATTATATCTATGAATGATGGGATCTCATGAATGATTATGTAAGCGTCTAATGTATTAGAAATTTGAATAAATGACTAAAATGTTAATATTTGATTATTTTGCGAATGGATGTGGGTACTAATAAAACTTATTATCCTTCAAGGGTTCGAATCGGATAATGATATCTTTACATTTATGGCAATCAAGCGACAATTTGGGAGTTACTTTTTTTACTGTCGTAATCACTTGTACCAAAACGACATCAACACGCAAGCAAAGCACAGCCCATTCATGATACATTGATGAACTACAGAGAAACAAAGAACACACTTTAATAGAAAACTAGAGATATGTTGTTTCTGTAGACCACTCCATAGATGTTGCAGCTCATGACACTGAAACAAAATATGTCATATGGTATTAAATAAAAATCGATCTCACAATGTTTACTAATCTACACTTCTGATGAAGTCTGTACTCTTTTGTTTTTCCTTTGCTGCTTACAACAATTAAAAATATATGCATCACCTAAAGCATCAAATGCCCAAGCACTTCACAAATGAGTTGTTGCAAAACCAAAACCGAGGAGGGCGAAGAAGAAAAAAGAGATGATATGCAGAAGAGAAAAGAGGAGATTTCTGGGGGAAGAGGAAGTTACGAACAGCCAAAGCATTTTCTGAAAGACAGAAATCCAGTAGGAGGATCTGGAATTGGATCCTGAAGATTCTTCTTCATAATCGGAAGATGTTTAAAGAAGGCCTTCACAGCTCCAGCCACACCATCCTCATCCTTCATTGCCTTTGCTAACTCTTCCGCACTGTTCTTCACCTGCTCCCCACTTAATTGCTCAGTTACCTTTGTAAACCCATAGCATTGCCATGCTCATAATAATAATGGGAATTACCAAAATGCTTAAGACCGAAACAGATATTAAATGGGTTGCAAACCTGATTGGTTTCTGAAATAATTATTTACCTTATCATCGAGCATGAAATTTATGGCATCTACAAGCTTAGGAAGAGAAAATTCATCAACTGGGATGGGTCCAGGACCTACTCCCCTAGCATGCACTCGTTCTCCCCAAAACGGTTGGTCTCCAAAGAAAGGCACAATTGTAGTTGGGCACTGTGTTTAGGAAAAAGCCAAACACTTATATTGACTATTCAAGTCCCATCTCAAGAAATGGTGTTTAGCTCACAGCCAATTTGAACTTACCGCTGCTTTAAGACCTGCAGCCGTTGTTCCAGCACCACCATGATGAACCTGAGAGCAGAAAAGCAACAATTTCAAGCTACAATCCTCTTAAAGATGATAAGACTCACGAAATATTAATCACAGAGAAGTAACATCTGTGACTGGGTCTACGAAAATGCAATGAGAACACAACAATGTCAAACATCACAAAAGAAGTTAAAAGTTTCCAGAGCCAATCAACAAGATGTTTAAGGACTGAACTAAGAGGACATCAAGATTATTGTAGACATACCACAGCCTTGCATCTCGGGAATAACCAGTCATGCGGGACATTATCCAACAAGTAAACGAAGTCCTTGGGTTCTTTCACTGTATGAGAACCACATCAAAGAATTATATTACAAATGATAGAATATACAAAACAGGCTACAATCCATTAACGAAAGGTTATACGGATTCAAAGAAAGGGTAGACCTACAGTTTCCAAGACCACCCCAGCCTTTGTTGATGATTCCTCTTTGATTGGTTTTTTGGAGTGCTTCCACAATGATTTCAGTCATTTTCTCTGGGGCTTGGACAGGCTTCATAACAAATAAACAGAATGAGAGAGACATTATCTTCAATTTCTTAAGGTAGTTAATAGCACAGACAAAAAGCTAGACCCATCAGAAGAGCCTCCACTATATGCACATCATGAGAGTATATATATACAATTGTCAGTGAGTAAAATGGGAAAAAAACTCACCAGACTACCAAAGCCGATATAAATGGGTTTGTCACCAGCTTCTAGCCATTTCACAAGTTCTGCAGGAGGTTCATAATTTGATGCAAGATCAAGGAAGCAAAATCCCACTACATCGATTTGTGGCCCCCAATCTGAAAATATGAAAGGTAGCATTCTAAACTGCTAGTCATTGAAAGAGAAAAAGCATTATAATTAACCAGTAAGCTCATGAGCCATACTACCTTTTGGCTTTGGGACAAGATTAGGGCTCCACATATATCCATATGGAATGTTAGAGCCAGAGGCTTGTGTTCCACTTAGATACGTAACAGGTCGTAGTTTCAGTTTCTTTTTCCTAAGGTCATTTATCATGTCTCTAATTCCAAGCCAGATCAACGAGTCGACGATTTGATACGAAAGCTGAAATTGCATTAAGCTGATGTTTAACAAAGAACTCCATTTAAATAGCAACGACAACTAGACAATATGTGGATAAACAAGTCTCACTCTATATCCTGCTGGTTGTTTGACACGTGACAAGGGGTGTGGAAATTCACTGGTTGGCCTGGACCAATCATAAAAAGAGCAGAAAGATAGTGAATGATTTAGAACAAAAAAATAACTAAAAACGAAAGTGTGTTAAGAGTAACATTCATTCAGCCAGAAGATGTAGCCAATACAAGACTTACGTCCAGGGCATGGTGAAAAATACGTGAATTGGTATCTTAAGTGATTCGGCCACATGGGTATGTCCTGAAATGGCGTATCCAAGTTAGACCCTATGAGAAGTGAATCTATGATAAATTGGGAAGTCAGAAAAACAAAACAACTCAAACTAACAAACTATAGTATTTTGGCATGTATCTGCTCCCAAGAACTAGGTCTAAAAACTGCTGTGTCCTCCATAACGCACAAACCAGGCTATGACTTACATTGCAGACCTGAGAAAGTATGTAGTAATTCAAAAGCCACTGAAACTAACCATAAGCTGGAGGATTGGCAATAATTGCATCAGCTTTAAAGGAGATCCCAGAATCTGGATCAGGTTCTTTACATGCTGCAGGTAGTGAATATATGATGTCCTTCATTTGGCTTCGTTGAATTGGGATCTCTGAAGGGCCTGATGGCAAAAATCCCTTGTTCTTAACCATATCTGTACCCAACATAGCAAGGAAACCGGTGGGTTACTAATAACTTTTAAAGCTAAAATGGATTATCTAACAAGAATTGGAAAGTTTGGTAGATACATACACTCGGCTAGCACTTTCGGATCTCCACCTAAAGGATAAAACTCCAATCCAGCAGTCAAAACAAACTCTTTAAAATTTGCATGAGTTGCAAGTCTAACCCGATGCCCATAGTCCTTCATACACAAAAAGAAATAAAACATCAGTCGATTACTTTCTCCCAAACAATATATTTCAGAACTTCCATCCTTCTCAAAATCCAATCTTACAAACATGAAAGAAAGAACAATCATAAGCTGCAATTCCACTGAATTCACAAGAGTCGAGCCTTTCAAATATAAGGCGGTACGAATTCTAAGAGAAATGTAACTATTCAAGGAAGTAATATTGTGTAAAGTAAAGATATCTGCCAACCTGAAGCCGTTTGGCTATTGCAACAAAAGGTTGAACATCTCCACGAGTTCCAACGATTAGCATAACAATTTGCATCGGAGGAATGTACTGAAGGTCTACTCCATCGATACCATCATCAGCACCGTTTTTCGATTCCTCACGGTCTATAACAATAGGTGGCACGATAGTATCTGCTGGAAGATTAAACTCAACAGTCCCATCATGTTTCACAGTAGCTATACGGTTGAGCAATTTAAGCTGCAAAACATGAAGACTGCTTTCATTACGCAACATAAACTGAGGAAAAGGAATTCCAAAATGTAAACTAGTCTTTTAGTTTCGTAAGAACGAGAGTACCATATCCAGGAAATGCAGAGAGGATTCTGAAGAGATTTCATTGTATAGCTTAAAATAGAAGTACACAGGACGAGAAACAATCCCAAAAAATAGAGAGTTGTAGTTGTTTGTACCTTCTTCCCTGCAGAGATTCTGTCATCGAATATCTTAGCAGCATCCTCAGCAAGAATGTGAGTAACTTTTTGCTGCCTCTCAGTCTTTGACTTATCTAATCTAGGGTGTGTTGTTGATGATGATGATTCAGCCCTTTCACTGCTTGAAGAACCCTCCACAGGCATTGTCCATACTCGTGAGAAGCTTTTATTCCCAGAACCTGAAGAAACCCACAAATCCCAAACTGTGATTCCACCCAAAACATAAAATGGATCCAAATCCCAACAAAGGAGTCGACACTTAACCTAAACCGTTTCCAATCCAATTCTAAATGATACCTGAAGATTCGACAGTGGAGGCAACAGCAACAGCAGTTTCTTCAGGTTTGTTCTCCACTTCTTCAGAGCCATTGATGACAGCACCGTCGCCTTCAATCTCCTCAATCTTCACCGAAGCTCGATCGGAACTTGAAGAAGACGATGACGAAGAGGACGAAGAAGCCCTTTCGAGTTTAGCCGGCGAAGTTTCCGGCATCGTATTCTGTCCTCTCACTCTAAGCAAAAACGATCTGGATCCTCCTTTTATAATCCTTCTTCTTCTTCTTCGTTGTTCTCTCGAATTTGCGTAAGCGTGTTTCGAATCAGAGAGAGTGTATTGAGAAATATATAATTATACGATATTCTTTTCTTGCTTTTCTTGTATTTCCAAAAAAAAAAAAAAAAATGGTTCGGTGACTCGAGCGAGAGAAGCGGCACGTTCGAACGAGGTGGGTCGAATGGCTACGTGAATCGTGATGGTTCGGTTCGGTCTAGTGTGGGAGTGTTGGATATTTTGGTCAATCTATATTCAAATGGCTGTAAATCAATATTCCTGAAACGCTGTCGTATGCTGTGACAGCGAAACTACTCTTTCTGTCATTTCGTATCTTTAACGTTTTTGTTGTCTTTTTCTCTACCTTGAATCTTTATTAGTTTTGTCAATACATATTAAAAGAATAATTTACAATTAGTTTAAGATACTTCCAAATTTATGGCTATAGAATTTATTTGACGTCATGGAAAAAGACATTTAATATTTGATTTACCATGTTCTTAGTAGCTATAAATGCATTTTTGTTTCATTTAATGGTTCATAGTTATTATGGTAAACCATTGATGTACTTAATCGTCAATTCTAAAATCGACATGATTTTTTTTCTTTTTTTGGAATCGTGATGTGGATTATGCAGGCATACAATTTCTTCCAGGTGTTTTTGTGGTTATACCTAATTTAAACAAAATCATCTGAAATTAAATAAATTACATATTTTACGTCAAAAATTCATGTCTATATGAATCGGATTAATTTGTCCCACATGATTTATTTTTGAAATAAAATTATTTTATACATCTTGTTTTGTTTTTTGTTAATTATGCAATAGTTATTTCACATCCCTCTCTCGATAACATGCAGAATCTAATTGCAATGGAAAGTTGATGTGTTTAGGACTAGTTTTAGAATCTACTTGTCTTGGTAAGTTGTTTGCTTCAGTCACATGATCTCCTTAAATCAGTTTATGGACTGTATTCATGCCGGTCAAATATGTACCTCCACTCTCTTTACAACAAGTGATGAAAGAAAATGTGTATATCATGAAAATCCGAGATTTAAATGATCAAAGAACCAATCAAAGGATGATGGAACTTCTGAAGTCTTATGAAATAACCACTTGAGAAGTTTAGAAGTAAATGAAAATGTTTATCGTAAGAATGATCGGAATCAACACTTCCTACGTAAGATCATTGAGATGTTTATAAGTCTTCGGAAAAGAACGAAGAAGAAATTATGATTAAAGTGTTTTGAAATAGAGTGTAACTACCGGTTATTTATCAATATTACTATCATCGGTCATCCTTTAGTATCACAAAAAGAGAAAAAGAAGAAAGAGAGGGATGAATCGGTGAAGAAAAAACAAGAAAAATAAGAGATAAGAGAGAAAGAGAGATGTTTATAGATAAGAGATTATGATGTGGCTGTCAGCAGAGTAGACTCCATCGGCATAATGAAGAGGCTACAAACTATATTAGACACAATAACTTCACCCAAGAATAAACGTATTTTCTTTAAATTCGCCCTTTTTAAAACCGTAGAAATCATTATGAGTTATTATATTTCATTATGCAAATTTTAGGTAAATTATTTCCCTTATCCCTAAAAGACCCTACTTTTAAATAGACTATATAATTCATGATTCATAATTCTTATTATGGTAAAATGTTGATATTTGATTAATGTTTCTTTTTCATTCCTAAATCATGAATTCATTTATGAAAAAAAAAATGGTAAATATATTTTCATTCTACTACGTTAATGGAAAAATTTCTTAATGTTATGGTTATCACGTTTGCCTCCTAGGCAGAACCATAAACTACTTGAGAATGATTGCATTTGTAGATTCGATCATGATGGAGTGAGCTAAGCTTGGCTGTTTTTTTTGTTCTCTTTTTACTCCAATGTCGCCAAAATCATTTTTTTAATTATTTTATTCTTACGAAGCATTCAATATGATCCCCAACAATTGTTTATGAAAAATATACAACACACATTTTAGGAAGATTTTGACACATACTAAAAGAAAATTGCATAATAATTAATTACAAGTTAAAAGAGAAGAAAACAAAGAGAAACCCCTTCCTTAACTCCTTAGACTTTTCATATGGAAACTACCAAAGGAAGAAGAAGATCACATCATTTAACCATAACCTTTTAAAGACATCTAAACCACGAATTCTTTAGGGTCTTTTAGGTAGAGAAAAAACGCAAAGTGCCCATCATAGCAAAAGAAAACCCCATACAACTTAGGCTTGGTCTTGGTTACTAGCACCACCCCTTGAACGTCCATCATTACCCATCCTTCCACGTCCACGCCCATAGCCTCTTCCTCCACCGCCATATCCGCCTCGTCCTCCCTCATAACCCTCACTTCGACCTCCTCCATACCCATCACCACGACCTCCTCCATACCCATCACCACGACCTCCCTCATAACCATCACCTCGACCTCCACCATATCCGTCACGTCGACCTCCTCCATACCCGTCACCTCGGCCTCCACCATACCCGTCACCTCGAACTCCACCTCTGCCTCCGCCATATCCACCTCGCCCTCCATTGTATCCATCCTCTCTAACTCCATATCTGTCACCTCTACCTCCACCCCGACCACCTCGAAATCCGCCTCTTCTTCCACCATATCTTTCGTCTCTGCCTCCACCATATCCATCGTCTCTGCCACCACCATATCCATCGTCTCTGCCACCACCATATCCATCGTCTCTGCCTCCGCCATACCTGTCATTTCTACCTCCACCGTATCCATCATCTCTCCCTCCTTCATATCCGCCATCTCTTCCACCACCATAGCCACCTCTGCCACCCTGATATCCAGCACCTGCAGAAATCCAATGATTGTAACTCAGCCTAAACATAAAGTCTGAACCACCAAAAAGTACAACTCTGACACACAAAAGGGTCAGTGGGTCACAGAGCTATATAAAAAACATATGAAATAATCAAAGATAATATCACCCATACACTACTGTAACTTACCACGATAGCCATAGCTCCTACCACGTCCACGGCCTCTGCCCCAGTTTGAATACCCGCCATCATTTTCTAATCATATCACAATAAAGTTACAAGTCAGTTACAAACTAAACAAACAGTAACACATGCATATCTTAGTCTTAAATTATGTTATCGACAAAGTAGGTATCAGTTTACGAGAAAGACTAGATTTCCCATAAGATTCCCAAGTTAAAGAAAATGAACAAATTCCTTCTATGGCACAATGCATACCTTGATAATCTTCTTGATAGTTCCCTTGAAGTTTTCCTTGATAACCCCCTTGGTAGTTTCCATATCCACCTCTTCCCCTGCCTCTCCCTCGGCCACGACCTCTTCCTCGACCATACGAATCTACATTACAAATTTTTGAACAGGTGTTATAGTACAACCTAACACTAACAGCTTTAAGTTCTCAAGAATTTCACAAGCATCACCTTCGCCATAGGCATTGTATGGGCGGACTTGTCTTCCTTGCTGTGGCTGATACTGAGGCTTAGTCAGATCAGTCTGTGCTGGAGCTTGGTACCTGAACATATTATAAAGCCTTTAATTCACCTATACTATAAGTTAAGAACCAAGGAACACATGAACTAAAATGCCATAATAATGACCCCCAGATAATTGCAACTGAGATGNTTTTTTAAAAAAAAAAAAAAAAAAAAAAAAACCTAAAAGCAAACGAATAATATCAACTCAGAATTTCCAAGATACAAGGAACACAAAAGTGAAACTCACCCAGGAGATTCTTTATTTAGCTCACTCAACGACAAAGTGATCGAAATCATCGAAACATGGCGCGTCAACTCCACCCTGCATCACACATAAAATCTCTTCAATATGCCAAAACAAGGAAGTGAGTAATGAGCAAATGCAAAACACTCACGGCACAAGACCATCTTCAATAGGCTCCCAGACATCAGTAATGCTCATCGAACTTATCGCAACATCTTGATGCAAACCAGGAATCTTATTCTGCAGTTGCATTACATATAACAAAGTCTTAGCCAAATTACCAAAACAGAAGATATTGCTCAACGTAGAAATCAAGAGAGCACACTGACTTTAAGTATCTCAGAGATGGCCACCGTCTTGCTAATTGCCTGCCCCATTGCCTTCAACACAATGTCTTTGACACCTTTCTCCTAAAACCAACACAAGCACGAAACCATCACATGAGAGAATACACAATCTTGTAGCCTCAAATCAAGAAGAGTCAGAGCACATAGGAAACCTTATAAAACATATGGATATCAGCGAAATGGAGAGAGAGGAAGGCACAGTACCTGGAGAAGACTGGTGGCGTAACTGATGTAGTTTCGGATAAGGCCTTGGCTAGTGATACGGATCTCATTCTCGTTGATCGGAGAATCTTGCTTCGGTTTCTCGACTCTTTGGTACTTATCCATTGTTAGAGCAGGCAAGATTGAAGATTTCGGAGAACCCTAGGTTTTGAGATAGGGAGAGAAGTGAAAAGAAATGTAACGCTCGCTATGGGGAAGAAAAAGTTTGAGGATAGAGAGAGAGTGAGAGAGTGAGAGAGAGAAACCCTTTGTAAACCCTAGGATTCGGATTTTGTGAGTTCCCAGATGAACAAAGAGCAGCAGGCCGATTATACGAAGCGACACCAAAGAGCCTTGTGCTATTGACCGGCCCAAAACGCTATATCAATTTTGGGGAAAAAAAAATGAAATAAACCGGTTCAAAACGTGTCAGATATTTTCGGATCCGGATCCGAATTTTAAGGGAAGATGGTTATTTCATTTTTTACGCGTGGTAGATGCGCGTGACTAACACGAACGGTCAGATAATCCTGAGTATCTTCCTTTTAACCGCCGTGGATAATAATTGATAACCAGAGTTTCCTCATTTTTGAATTTTCTCAGAATTTTTTTAAATATCGATTTGTTTTGGTATATATGCTTTGGTATCTCAAACTGGTAAACAGTCCAAATCTGGTGTTGACTAAAAAAAAGTTAGATTTTGAACCATATTGAGTGTCTGAGTGAGATGCTCAAATAACAATGTTAATGACATTGACCTAGTTTTTTATTTTTTTAAGACATTGACCTAGTTGCTTTCTAAAGAATGTGAAAATATCATAGATGATCATGCGTTTAACTTTGTATCAAGCTTGAGAATATTACAGAGTAGATGAAGCTTGTGGCCACTCAAGATGAGAGGCTTACATAGAAAGATCCATTCTCAGTTGTATAATGGTGTTTAATTGCAGGAATGTGTTCAATCCTTGACCGGTCTACACTACCTTCTCCCCGAATGCCTTCTACTAACTGATCAGAGACATTAATCAAATGCAATTCTTGAAGACTTACAAGATTCTCTATTCCTTTCGGTACAGACTCTAACCCTCTGCAAGCTCTGAGATAAAGTTTCTGAAGCCCAAACATTGCACCATCTTCTATAACAACTTGGGTGAGATGTTGCATCTGAACTATCTCTAGAATCTTTAGATTCTGGAACCCTTGTCCAAAACACAAGCTTGTTCCCATGTATGCTTTGTAAAAGGAAAGCCATACCAATTTAGGAAGTGTTTGGATAGAGAGAATGGCGTCTTCTTGTAACTGAGACCCACGCAGACCTAAATGAGTAAGGTTCTGAAGAGTACTGAACCAACTTGGTACTCTCTCCAGTTTCCCTGCAAGAAAGAGCTTCTCAATACTCGCAGTTGCAATCAGCTCATCTATCTCTAGAGTTTCCCCTTCGTGATTCGATGTTAGAGATAAGAATCTGAGTCTTTTAATCTTGTTCAGAGAATTACAAAGTTCACTTCCATCTTCTCTTCTTACCATGACAAGACTGATTCTAATGAGTTGAGTCATGTTCTTGAGGTTTTTGACAAGCTCAGCTTCTGCGTTGAAGCAATCCATGACTTGCAAATCCTTCAACTGGTAAATATTAGGAGAGACCCTTGTACCTAAAACGTAGTTCCAATTGGAATCAAGTCCATAGTTGCGACGAAATGTAATCAGATAACGCAACTTCCGTAACTTTGACATCCCTGGAGGAAGTTCCTCAATCTTGGAGTGCTTAGTGTTCAGTGTCTCCAAATTGATGAGTTTGTGGAAGTTTCTTGGGAGCTCCTTCACTTGAGTTTTCGACAAATTCAAGTACTTTAAATTGAACAGAGTTACTAAACAGTCTGGCAGCTTGTTAATGGCAGAGTCTTCAAGGTCTAGAGCCCTTATAAAGTTGAGACTTGGAGGTAGTTCGATATTCTGTCTAGTGCAAACCACAAGAGAGTGAAGGTTTGTTGTACGTACAGTATCTGATCTCATCTCTTTCTGAATGCATAAATGGCGAGATCCGTAACCCCCAGATGCTTCTGCCTCATCATCATCAGCATCATTGTCATTATTATATATATCACAAAACCTCTCAGCTTTAGATATAGATAGAGCGATCTCCCTTATCACGTCATGCATTTTGAACACTTTGGGTCGTCCAAAAGGATTCCACAAGATCACTTGAAGCATGTTTCTGTAAACAAGTTCATTAAGGTAACTATCAGCCACTTCCTCTGCTTTCACTCCTCTGATAGGTTCCACAAAACTTTGTGCCATCCACATCCTAATGAGCCTCTTTCTTTTCATTCGAAAGTTCACAGGGAAAAGAGAACAATATAAGAAACAACGCTTAAGCGGGTATGGCAGATCATTGAAGCTAAGCAACAAAATGCTTCGGACAATCTTGAGTTCAAGATTGTTGTTCAATTCCCAGTTCAAAGTATTGTAGACTTTCCTCCATTCTGATTCCAGCTTCTTTTGTGACATCATGCTCCCCAAAGAAGCAATAGCTAATGGCAGGCCTTCACATCTCTCAAGTAATTTCCGCGCTATCAGCTCCAGATTTAGCCTTCTGCATTGCTCAAGACTTCCTGAAAATGCTCTGTTGCAAAAAAGCACCCAAGCTTCTTCCTCTTTTAATAGCTCAATCTCGTGCTTTCGGCTCCCTATGCCATATGAGTAAGAAGCCACCTTCTCATCTCGAGTTGTAATCATAACGCGACTCCCGTAAATACCATCCGGTAGAGCGATACTTATCTCCCTCCACAGACTAGTGGTCCATACATCATCAAGCACAACAAAGTACCTCTTTGACTGCAAATACTCCACAAGCTTTTCTACCAACTCTCTGTAGCTTAATGAGTTTAATTCAGCTGGAATCTGTGTTTCTGCTTCTTTGTAGAACTCCTTGATCATGGTCCTAAACACGTCTTCTATCACATAGGACTTTGAGATAGTTACCCAAGCGTATGACTCAAAATGCAGGCCTTGGGACTTAAAGATGTTCGCTGAGAGTGTAGTCTTCCCTGAACCACCCATTCCAACCACCGAGACAACTATCCGTTGAGGTTCTGGACTCATAAGCCAACCAATTAGCTTTCTTTTTGCTGCAGCAATCCCTACAAGACTATTTTCACTAAAGAAAAGAGATGACTCGCTGATGTTATTCACCCACTTTGCACAGCCATCATCAACAGGCAATAATACTGTTCCTTGATAGTTTTCTGAAAGATGGTACCTTTTCATGGATTTTGAGACGGATTGAATCATGACATTCACCATACTCAACTTCTGAGCTATAGAGTGTCTTGCCCACATATACCTCGGCAAATGAAACACACGCCAAATTTTTTTGCAGCTACGATATCCATGGATATGATAAGCAAACTCGTCGATAATGTCTTCGACTTGGTAAGCCAAATCTCTAGTGTTTGCTACAAAAGTTTGGAAGAGCTGAGGTGTTGTTGTGGAGGTAGATCCGTTTCCACCATGGCTATGAGTGTCTTCAAGAAATGACTTCATGATAAGCAACTCCTTCTTAGTCTTCTCAATCTCGCCATGAACTCCTGACAACAACAAGGTCTCGTTTTCCAGCAGACTAAGTATCCGCCCGATCCCAAAATCAACAGTAGCTGAAGCCATCTTCTCTGTAGCTTGCCTCACAGCCTCTCTTTGAACCTTTTTTCTTGAACTTTTTTTTCTCTTCAGGATTTTTCAGGTGAGGCTTCCATTCACACTCTACCTGCCAAGAACGTCACATATACTGATTAATAGTCGGCCTAGCCGTGGGCATTCGGATATTCGGTTCGGTTCTGGACGGGTATTTTGGGTTTCGGATATTTCGGGTTTGGGCGGGTAATTTCGGTTCGGGTTTGGGCGGGTAATTTCGGGTTTCGGGCGGGTTCGGATATTAGCTCAGAGAACCAAAAATAACCGAAATAATTTCGGGTTACCTAATATACTGGGTATTTGTAAC
>OVAF01002924.1:0-14003 GCA_900406245.1 Odontarrhena argentea | reverse complement strand
TACTCGAAAACCAAATGATATCATGGTCCGAAAACACATAAAAACCATGATATGTCACTAACCTGAGGTGAAGAGAACACTAAAGCAAATATATAAGATAGAGAAGTGTTTGGTAGAAGCCATTTTCTTTTGGTAGACTTTAGTATTTGAATACTCGAAATTTTATGAAGGTCTCGTGAGATGATTTATGCACTCTTTGCAACAGATTATGGTGCATCTCTCTTATCAGTTGGTACAATCACTTATGCTAAACTGAATAAATGTTTTAACAGTAAATGCTTTAAGATTAAAATTTATTAGGTTAGTTGTAAAAGAAAAGGTTAGGTGTATCCACATCACATATTATGATTGACTAGAAAATGTATTTGAATAATTGGTTAGAATTTTGATTGGATCTAAAAGTTTTATGTGAATTTTATTTTTTTACTAAGTTAATTATAATTTTAAAAAAAAAAAAAAATCTTTGAAAATCTAATCTCATTTGATGAACTTTCTTCAAAGATCTTTACAACGTAACATTTCTAACCAAATCTTCTAAAATCTTTCAGAATTAATTTGTTTTAAAATTGGAATTGATCTAATAAATCGAAAGTTTGTATGATTTTTATGAATAATCAATTGAATAATGGTGGATTAGAAAGGTTTTTTGAATCATTTGGAAAAAAATTTATATTACGTTTTATATGACTGATATTGTATATGCAGGAGTTCACTTGATCAGGCAAACCGTCTGCTTTTTCCTCACACCGCGTCTTGAAATGGGCCAAACGGGTCGAAGGACTACAGTTCTTGAGATCCGTTTGTGCAATGGATGGCGATGTTAGCTGCAAAGTTTCTTTGGATTGGGAGGGCGACACGGTTTTCGACAATCACATTTTGTCGAACATCCAGGTGGGAAGATCAGTTATCGCGATGCAGTTCTTTATCAAGATGACAGCACCAGCAAAATATTCGATTTCTACGCGTAAAAAAATACGGCGTTTGCTATAGATTTCGGGCTAGCGATGACAAAATTGGGAACGTCATTACAAGAAGTGAAGGAGAGATTAGAAGATTCTGCTACACGAGGAATAAGTATTAAGTAACAATTATTGGTTCCGACTTTAGATGATTATGTGGGTTAAACTGTTCTTGAATCCTAGTTTATTTGATTATGTGTGTTAAACGGACCATAAATTGAAATTGTAGTGCATTTATTGATTAATTATGTTTTGACTATGTCACTATAGTAATTTTTTTTTTACTACAACCATATCAAGTTATTGTGATTATTGAAGAGTTTGAAATAAGAAAAAAAAAATAAACAAAAACCAAACAAAAACCAAACAATTAGGAAATTAAAAGAAAAACATATGAAAATATAAGAAAAATATTAGATACAAATGACAAACGGTAAAAGAAGAGGTTCAAATTTGAAAAGTTAATAAGTAAAATAAATACATATTTTATAGATTCATATTTTGGCCGGCAGCACAAGAAAAAACTCTTATAAACTAGGCTTGAATCTTATCTATAGAGTTATCCAAAAATAATAGAAAATAACATATTAAATCTTTTTTATTATATACTATTTAGACGTAAAAATTATAAAAACTAGTCATATGTTAAATGAGTAAATTATAAAAACTAGTCATATATAATAATAGAATATCTCCAGAGATAGTTTTACTTTGAATCATGCAATTTGAATATCAAAATAAGATCTTTGATCTTCACCCAAAATATTTTTGTTCTTAATTAAGCTACGGTAATATAACATATTAATCTAAGATTTTTTCTACAAATCAATTTTAGTATTTTAGCTATATTATAACACATCAATGTATGCGTATGCTTTTAAAATAATATTTATAACTATATGTGGCTATCATACTACATCTAATAAAATCTCATAGTATATTCAATATAAAAAGTTAGTGGAGTATATAAGCTGATGAGGAAAAATTAATTGTGCTCATTCGATTTTTCAAAGTCTTTTCGGGTTATTGAATTCTTCATTTTGGTGATGGTTTTAAATGATGAAAAAAGAATCACAAATGATGTTGTTCTCGTTTGGCTTCTCTAAAGTTCAGCTTCTACAAGCATGAAGTATCTGGTCTAGTCTTTGGATTATTTTTGTTGGTGTTTGCTTCGACCTTAGATTTCAATTAAGTTGTTTCATTTCTGTTGTATCCCAATATGATTCTCTCGTTCGGGTTAATGTAATCTCCTAAGTATCAATGAAAAGTTTAGATAAAAAAACAAAAAAACCACAAATGATGTGTAATTCACTAATTGTGAATACGTGTGTGCATTTAAACTTCAAGTTTATTAGATGTTGAAAATTAAAGTTGAAAATTTATTACCAAAAAAATAGTAAGTATTTCCCCTTGTCTGCCTTCATTTCTTCCACTTCCTTCTTCAATCGTCATTGTACCAATCCTCTGTTTTTCCTTCAAGTTCTTGAACATGCGCTTCTTTCTCTTTCGGCTCTCGAACTTTAATTGAGTTGGGAGCCTCCTCTTCTTCTTTTTTAACATCAACAAAGATTTCAAAATCTTTTCGATCTTTAACTTTCATACTCTGTTTTTGCTTTTCGGTGGCTTCTGTAATTTACTCAGCCAAGTGAATTCTTATGAGTATGAACTAGAGATTGTAATAACACGAGGCTTAAGCTTTCCCCAAGCATCATGTTTCAATAGAATTACAATTATACGGTTTTAGCTCTTTGCCAACAATTAATCCAAATACAAGGCCATAATTCCAACTATTGTATAGTACATTCTAATGAGGTGTACTTTTAGTTTTCTTTTTCTTGCCGAATGCTTGGCTTTTGCTTTCTAATTCATCATCATCCTCCTTGTCATCATTGCCGTTCTTACTAGACTCAACGTGTTCTACCACAGATCTTGCATTTTTTTGTTTTCCTGCATCAAACTTGGCTTGTTATTTCTGATCAAGAGGGTGGTTTGAGGATCTAGGATATGCTTGCCATGACACTTTAATACCAAGCCCAAGCCTATACATAGATTACAATGATACTTATATTCAGCTTAAAAAATTCGTAAACAAAATGCAAATCAATATGAATAAAGATATCTTACTTCTGGTTCAGCCTCAATAGGATCATCTTCTGAAGACTTCGACATATTGGCAACCCTTTCTCAGCACGAAAAACGATCCAACGCAATGTGGCGAGATGCAACTGGAGAAACACTAATGCAAATATAGTCTTCCAAAATTTCAGTGTCAATCTAGAGTTTGGCGCTCCGAAAAAAGATCTTACAAGTTTAAGTGTTGTATCTAATCTGAATGAAGATTTTTCTTGCCTACAAACAAGGAGAGATGTCAAAAATAAGGATTCATGAATAATATAAACTGCTTATCAATGTTCATGGAGTGAATAATATATATATATATATATATATATATATTTGATTTGCATACATAACCAAAGGAAGCAAAGAAGACACAAGGCAGAAAGCAAGAACACCACAATGCATGACAAGAGACATGATAAATTTTAAAATCCATGGTTCAAAGCTACGAAAGCATTGAATGATTTTGTTCATTAGATATGTTACATTTACTTTGATTTCATATTAGCTTTGAGTTATGAATCCAACAAAAACCAGAGATCTTGTATATATCTTAAAATCCAGAATCTCCAAAACTGAAGAGACAAAAGTCCAGAAGTGTGGAAGTGAAAAGTTTAAGAATTGTCTTTTTCCCCAAACACATTCATAAAAGTAAAACATTCAAAACCTTATTTGAGACATGTCTGTGAACTGATTTCACCAACAAGTATGCAAAAATGGAAAGAGGAAAATCAGTAAGAAACTTACATGAGTGAATTTCTAGTCTCTTTGGTAGTCTTTGTAGAGAGATAAGCACTTGGACAACTTTCACAAATCCTTGCCATAGAGAGATCAGCAACAAACACTCAGCACCGAAACGCCACCAAAGTATAACATCTCCATATATATTAAGCCCAAAACACTAAGCAGGTTGTGATCTATGTGCGCTCACGGCTGATGTTTAGTGTTTTGTACATTCTTATGTCTTGTTTTTGGTCTCTTTAACTTTGTCTATGTGCATTAGTCCACCTCTTAATTCATTTTTGGTCTCATTTTTGCATTTGGTTCAGTTACAAATTAAGATGTTTTTTTGTTACATTTTATCTTCTTTTATATACCAAATGGAGTTAAGAATCGGAGGAGATTCTATGGAGTTTATGACTCATTTGAACTAAAAAAAGAAAATTGGATTTAATGGTGAGTCAATGAAGGAAAGAAGCATTGAAGAGAAGAGAGGAAGTGTGAGGTAAAGAGTGGCTTAGGAGATGAAGAATGGATCACTATTTAAGGAGCAAACCACGATTTTTCAAGCTAGGGTTTTTCTCATGCGTTACAATCGAGGGAAAACCCTTGGTCCTAGGCAATTTGTTGTTGGTAAAATGGAGGCATCGGTTATAAGATTTCTAGAGTCTAAAAACTCAGACGTGTTCAATGCAACGAAGTACGCAAAAATTTTGCAGACCAAACTTAAACCTTGGGTTGACAAATCTAAATGAAACAATGGCTCTCTGTGTACCTACATTCCCCTAGAGTATGATCAATGGCGCTATGCGTACATTTATGTCAAAAACATATCAACATGTCATTTTCAATATAGTGTACACATATCAACACACTAGTTTGACTCCGTACACGCACAAAAATGATTGACATCATAAGTATTATGTTCGGTTCCTTGTTTTGTATTATTTTCATTCAGATTATTTCATGTATATTAATTAATATACCGTACTATGTAGCTAGAGAAAAGGGGTTTACTTTTTTCTTTTAATAAATTATTTATATCCAAAAGGTTTATTTTTTTCCTTTTTGTTATCCATTAGTCAACTCACTTTTTGCACCATTTTATAGCTTATTCCTTGACACATATTCAACTTCTCCTTTTCTCGTCATCTTTCTTTCTTTCTTAATGAAGGGAATTTTCGTCCAAAAACATCAAAAATCTTTTAAAGGTGTTAGAAAAGCAATTGAAGTCTCTGAAAAGTGTTATTTTAGCCAACATAATGTCAGTGAGAATGCCCCATATGTTAAATCCACAAATTTCAATTCTGAGCGATTTTCAAATATAATCGTACGCGTAGAATAGTCCATTGTACCGCTACCCGTAAAGTAACTATCTATTGTGTGTTGGAATGTTGTATAGAATTAGATTCATTGTGTAGATTAGTATCATCATTTGTTACCTAAAATTAAATTTAGTTATAAATTATTCTTCATACTATGAAAATTTAGAGATAAATTATATTTTGACAAATAAAAAAAAAAAGCTTTATCGTAATAGCATTTTTTTTCACTTTCGTTATTAGATTTGACGGTACATATCATAATGATGAAAATGAAATGATCCAATACATACATACATTGCATATTTTTTCTTCATGGCGACTATATTTTCTTCTAAGCCTGAGGCGAAGGAGGAGGGTTAAGATAACTGGGGTTTGTTGGGTCATGTCTTGGGTTTGCACCTGGATCCTCATAATCCATCATCCCCTCAATTGTCTTTCTAACCTATATACATAATATATATTAATTTGGTTGTTAATTTTCACAACAACCACATATGTTGGTTTTTGTTTTCTAGGGACTGGACAATATGTTGATGAGATTGCTTACTTTGTTCGCGGAATATTGATGGATATGAGTAAGTTCATGGTTCTCCTCAAAACCTAGTAAAAAAAAATAGAGCTTTCATGTATGTAACTGATTTTGGATACTAATTTTTTACAAAATAATTTTGGAAAAACAAATTAAGATATTTCTAACACCTTTACTCACGCGACGGTGATTATATCTTATTTATATGTTTTGAAACATTATTATATATATAAATTTTGGTTACCTGAAGAACACACTGAGAGCACGAGCAATAAGAACGATACTGAAAGCACGAGCTTCATCTTTGATAGCCTCTTCCAAATAACAGAAGATATAAATATACATATATATATTACAATATAATACATGTATGCATGGAAACAAATAATATGCATTTATTTATAATTGACTAATTAAATGTGCACTATATGTAGCTGTTGAAATGGGTAATCCAATCTCATTTGACCCATAACCCTAATAGATTTAGAGGTTAATAGGTTACAGGTTGACCCAACCCATTTAATAGTCTATATACATTGATCATTAGAGAATCCACATTGGTAATAAATCCATGGAATTTCTTAACAATATATAAAAATAATTTTTTAAAAATATTATCTTAATAGAAGAATTTTTAAATATTAATTTTAATATCTATTGATGAGAACTCATAGAGTTTCTGTGTGACATTTCATTTAGTTTTTTGTTCTTTTTTAGTCAATAAATCATTAACATATGGGGGAATTTTTCAACTAGCCAATATGAGAATAAAAAAAAAAGAATATAGTCATGATTCATGAACCAAAAGTCCTAGTAATTGTACAATAACACTTTTTTTATTTTTTTACAAAATATTCTTTTTTATTACTCAATTCGTCGCATTTGTTGTTAAGTTTTCATTATTTTTATCTTATATCTCACAAACAACTTAACAAAAGAACATATATTTTTCTTGTATCAAACGAATTTTAATTTAAAAAAATGGAAATAATTTTTTATAAAAAATATGAACAGATGAGTGTCCTTACAAACTTTTCGTTCTACATAGATTGAAACAAAATAGAATAGAACATTATTTACTCATTTTGAAATATTTGTGTTTGATTAAGTGGAGTATATGCAGAAAAATCTATGTTTATAATTGTTAATTTTGAATTAATGGTTTTCAAGTGATCTAAAAGAATCAAAATGAAAAGGTAAAGTAAAATCACATGGATTAGTGAGTTTTTTTACAAACTTTGCATTCTACATAGACCGAAAAGAAGTAGAATAAAACTATGAAATTCTAGGGATCATTCTAGAAAAAGTTTTTTTTATTCACGAGTTGATTTGAAATAGGTCTTTTTTTATTTTAATCAGAATGATGTCTTTATTAGTATTTTTTTTTACTACCAAATTGCCCTTAAAAGACCTAGTTGTGAAAATTATCGATGAACAAACTAAACCTTTTAACCATCTAGAGGGTTGAACTTTCCTTTTTTGTAATAATAATTCTTAATATAGTTCTAAATTTTCTTTCTAGAATACGAATTCTAAATGCATTTTAAAAACTAATCTCTTATCCATTTTGTGGTCCCTCTAATCCGACACATATTCTAACATACATAATTTTCAGAATACGTATTCTAAATAAGAATATTCGAAGAATACAAGTTCTAAACCTGTTCTAAAACGTTTTTTGAACATTAACAGAAAATTGAATTCGGCAGCAGAACACAAGACAGCATTCTAAAATTTTGAAATACATATGATGCATATTCTAATACTTTTCAATCATTCTACTTATATTATGTATTCTGAAAGAGAAAAAACTAGGATTTTTCTTCTTCTTCCATTAACGTAAAAAAAAAACCAGAGACACGAAACACACACAAAAAAACCCTCAACAAGGAGGCGTAAATGAACTTTTTTTTTATTGACGTATCAGTTAATTTATCCCCTCGAGTTAACAAATAACTGTTGAATTAATGGCGAAGAATACTATGAATCAAAATCAAGTTAAATTATGACGAATACCGAAAAAACAAAATCGGAATCATGCATTGAAAATGTCGTGTCTCTGAATCAAACCAACAATCCACAATATTATTGAGCCTAACAATCAGAATCATACAAAGTCAACGATGAAAAGTCAACGATGAATTGGGCGAAACAAATGATGGTTTAAAGACGTTTTGTCCTTCTTTCAAAAACTAAAATATTAGAAATATATTATAATATTTGAAAAGAAAACCTTAATTTTAATCAACTACTGAAAATAAAATTTTTCTATGGAATTTTCCCAAAATTATATTTGTCACTGTTTATTTATTTTGAGAAATTGGTGTCTGATATAAACTTTTTAAAGTGGAATATATTCGTAATATATATATGGTTTAATGGTATCAAAGTTAAGAATGAATTAATTTCAAGTGATATAAATCAATCAAAATGAGAAGGGGGGNGGGGGGGGGGCGTAAAATATTAAGGAGATGAGAGAAGGGGGAAAAATTATGTGTCATTAGAAAATTTTAGGGTAATATTCCATCAAATTTATGAAATATTATTGCTATGTCTTCTAATCAAAACATATTTTATTTCTTTTTCTTAACCACATTTTTCTTTCATAAATCAAAGACAATTCAACAAGTTCTAAAAGTCATTGATTACATATAAATGGCCAGCACTTGATGATAGTTTTAAAAAGTGGAGCTACAATTGGATAAATATTTTTCCAAGTGCTCTACCAATCAAATCCAATACCATCGATTTTTTTTAGTACTAAATTTTCAATGAGTTAAAAAAGTTATTGTCTTATTATTTTATTATATTTTATCAATTTTTGTACTTGCTTTGGGACCAAATTTTTTTATTAATTTATACTGATAATTGATTTCTAGAGTATTAATTAATTGTAGGAGAATTCTTTTTTTTTTTTGGTCAACAATAAGAGAATTCTAGATTTTATACAACTTTCTTACCAGTGTAGTGATTAGCCAGAACTTAGGGATGTTATTTAATAATGTATTTTAATAGAGTTTAAATCTTAAGCAGAATTAAGTGTTATTTAATTAATGGTTTTAAATCATATATTAGAATCCATCATAATTCAATCAATGATTATAAATCTTACTTTTGAATCCACTGTTATTCAACAAAAGATTATAAAATTTACTTTAAAATCCACTGTTATTCAACATCATGGATGAAAAAGTTCAATGAACAAATGATTCTAAACAAAATCTTATGGATACTGCAGAGATTTTGAAATCTAAACAAATAAACTCCATCAAACTTAAAATTTTGGAAAAATATAAAACTAATGAGTTAGACCCTCTTATGTATGATGTATCGTCGAAATACGAAAAAGAAGATTTTATGTATGATGTATCGTCGAAATACGAAAAAGAAGATTTTAAGTACAAGAACCGGTTCAAACCAAAGAAGCAATATTTGATTACACATAGAAACTAAGCAATCAGAGAGGCTCTCGCCATTGCCAAAGCACCTTCATACGTCCGGTTTCCACCAATAAAACCACTCATGTGCACAAAAACACAACCTGGAATTGAGCTTTCCTCTGAGAGGTTCTCTTTTTCTAGCCCCCTCCATGAAAATGGCAAAGCTTTACGGCTCTCAAACCTGTCAGGTGAAACTGAAACCGCCTGGATTCTCCAGTTTTCGCTTCTATCATCCTGCACATATCCACATATAAACTCATTGGCATAAGACTAGTCAAGCTTGCAACATTTAGTAAGCTCGTTGTATAGCCTGGTAATACCTGGTAAAGAACATATTTTATGGGAGGATCAATCTTCAGTTCTTCCTCGAGCTCGAATATATGGAGTTTCCACTATCAATTGGTAAAAAAACACACCACAACTTTCAAAACTAATCCCCACCATTTTCAAATCTAAACCATGTCGGAAATTCCAACCACAAGGTAGATGATGTATGTAAAGGAGCTAACTAAGAAAAATACTAATTTGAACTTACTGGGCATTGTTTACTGAGCTTCATGATTTCTCCACTGGAGTCTACATCAAACCGCTCTACAAGACACTTCATAACAATTGACCGAGCTGGCAACCATGATTTCGCATAAAAACGAACACACTATCAAAAGATGAAACAGAGGTCGATGAGGTTGGGTATGGCTATACGCTCGATTCATACTCAAATAGGTAGCAAAGAGATTCTGATACAAATCAGTTCTTCAGAAACCAGGGAAATGAAATCATTTCATTTGCTTACCTGAAGTGGGCAAAATTTTTTTAATAAAAATATTAGTATCTCATAAGGTTGATTCATTCAAAAGAGATTTCCACACTATATTTGGTTTGGGTACTAACATGTTCCTAGTTGCGTCTCTTTCCCAACAAGGTAAAAAGCACACGATTTTTATGTAATTGGGTGAGATACAGAAGAAAGAAAAACCTCCAAGAACTCAGAGCCAGAAAGTTCCATTGCCCGATGAAAGGCTTCATCTTCTTTAGTGCTAGACTGATCAGGTTCAATCCAGTCTAAGTTCAACCTCCCAATCCTATGAGCCAAGCTCGTACTGTTTACATATCTTGGAGGCTGGTCAGTATCATACTGATGGATGCCGTTGTCTATAGCATCTACTGCCTGTAATCGTATATAACAAGGAGTAACCACGCAAAAACATAACAGTATATGAATGTACAAGAACTGATCCAGCATCTCTAACATCAAAAAGTGAAACATATCCCTTTTGAAAAGAATGTTTAGATAACTCCATGAATTGGTGACATTCAAAACCCACGAAAAGAATCATCACACAAGAAAATAGAATACCACTTAGAGAAATTCGCCAAACAGACAGCAAATTTTAGTAACTTGTACCTATCAAACACTAAACTTTCACCAACGAATCTAGCTTCTTAAGAAGCAACCTCTGTAGAGAAACAAGAACTACCTCAATGAAGTTTTTGTACACAGCTAGAAACAATCGATGCACATCGGGATGTCTCTGATCAAGTTGAAGCTCCTTAGCAATTATCTCCAAGCCATAGTGCTAAACACACAAAAGAATCAGCACAAAACTCCTCGAATTAACCACCAAAAACACACAGTAAAGCATCTTAATTTTACCTTATAAATAAGCCCAGCACTACTGAGTTTGGTATTAAACCCATAGCCGAAAACTTCAGCAAAGCCTTTCTGATGATGATCATAACGTTCCCTCGTGGGATCATACACACCTCCAACATCAAGAGCCGCATCAAGCTTCTCCAAAAGCTAACCAACCACATCACATGAACAAGTAGAAAGCTATACAGTATTCTCCAAAATTTGACATTTTTTGCATAAAAACTCAAGCTTTAACCAACCCTTGTCGTTATCACGAACCCATTTCGTAAAACTCAAATTGAATTACCTGATGATCTCGGGTCCGGACGATTTGGGCGTTGGAGAATCTAGAGGAAAGACGAAGGATGAAGCAAGCTAAGGCTTCGTCGCAATGGAAAGTTCCATTATGCGTCCCAATCAGTTTCTGCTCCCCAAGGGAATTCGTCGAGAAATTAGGTCGGAAGTTTCTGGAACGTTTGAGAAATAGAGAATGATTCCAGATTCTGCTGCAGGAGAGAGCTCGAGACCCAAACATGGCTCAAACAGAGAAAGTGTAACCAATGGTCAACGACGACTAAACCCTTTAACATTCGCGGGTTTAAGCTTTGGCTAAATTGTGTCGCTCCTCTGACCTCTAATTCGGGGGTATATCTGGGTAACTTTTACCATTTTTTCTTTATTTTTCGGTTATATTGGTTGATTAATGTATTTTGTAATATTTTCATGTCAAAAGAAACACAATTTAGATATATTACTAGAATTATAAACTTGTTTTGTTTTTTTTATGTTTCTGGTAAGTTGGGGTAAAAGCACTAGTGTATATCCGTATTTTTGTCCTTTCGAATATTAACGATTTTCATTGGCGACGGAGATTAGGGATAGGCATGGAACGGATATATCCGAAAAGAATAGTATTTTATTTGTATTTGCTGTATTTTTGTCGAATATTAAAATTTATTATTTGATTTGCTTCAAAAATTGTTGGACATAATTTTATCATGGACTAAGTTCCATAAGATATTATCCCATAAATATATAAGAGATAACTATTCCAGAGATTTGGGGAAGATATCATATCTTGGTTAATTCGATATATTCGAAATGGATAATTTCCAGAAGAATATACGATAATTAATTCCTATTACGATGAGATTAAAGATAAATACGAAGATTTCCCTATATAAAGGGAAAGGAGGCAAACAAAAAGAGGGCCTGATTCTCGTGACCTAGAACGAGATTTGCATCACCTCCCTAGATTTTCTATATCAATTCCTTTTAATTTAAGCTCAAAGCTATTGTAATGGAAATTGATTGATCGATGCATTATCTTCTTTTGTATTTTCATTTCGTAGAACTGTCTCGAATCGAATGGTTAATTTTTTACCAAACAAAAATATATGGGTATTTGTATTTTCGGATATTTGTAAAACTTTCAAATATTTGCAGATATTTACTGATGAAATCAAAGCGGATTTAACGGATTTTTTCCCACCCCTAACGGATACTAAGTCGGGAAAAAAAGTTCCTAGAAACACAAGTCTTATTTTTGACAATAGCATAAATTTCTTAAAAATGTTCAGTGAGCCAAGCCAGGGTACATAATGTACTACGTCCCAAACTATCCGCACTTGTATTTTGAGAAAGGTAAGAATTGTTCATTTAGTCTTCAAAATTCGTCCAATTAAACGTTGAAAGCCTTCACATTTATCTAGAAGGACGTCACCTGTTGAATCTATAAAGAAGGTAACAAAAGTGCGACGTCGAACGAGCATGCATGCCACTGTCCAAATCAATGCGTCAAATTCAGAATATAAGGAGAAGTATTTCGACTTAAATTTCTTGTGCCCATCAGAGTATTGTTTCCATCGTCCTTTGTGCAGTACCACCCACTCCTTGAAAAATAACCAAAATCTTTCCATGAAGCAACGATGGAACACTATGTGACATGAGTGTGATGAATTCACGGTTTTGTATCCATATTCCTACTCGGGTCATCCTCATAGACTCGAATCAAATCTTCAGCCTCATCTTTAGCCAATTTAGAATATCATTTTGTGATCGATCAACATTATTAAATTTTTTGTCATTTCGGGCTTTCCATATATCAGAGAATCCAATGATACAATCCTCTAGATAGCTTTGTCGCATTCTCTGATATAAGTTGTCAAATTTTGAAAAAAAAAAAAGGTACCAATGGGAAACGAAGCTGACCAGTTTGTATTTGTGACAAGGCACAAGTTTGAAAAGCTGGACATTCAAAAAGAGCTTTAAAAATTGTTTCGTCCTCTGCTCCGCACCACGCACAAGTACTGTGACACTTTATTCATTCGTTCTTAAATTTTTAGTGACCAAAAGGCATCCCAATAAAGCTCGGCAATGTAATCTCTATTTTTTTGTGGACATTTTACTTTCCATGTAAACGCTAGTTGTGAAAAAACAGTTGGTCCATAACACATGCGTAGGAGTCTTGAAAATCTTTTCATATTCTAGTTGGTAACCCAATCGAACTGTATTTATTTTCTAGATTTCGAAAAATGTTATCCTAACGAATCTGACTTTGGAGTATAATTAAGCAGTACTAGTACTTTAAGGATTATTATCATATCCTTTGGATCAAAGAGTTAATGTACCAGATGAATGTTTCACGATCGAGTGGAGCCATCTATTAATTGGCTCATCGTAATACAAGGATGTAAGATCTGTCATATTTCTCGCGCTGACCTATGGTTCTCTGCTAGTAACTAAGAATCATCACAAACTGGTATAGACTTACCATCACTCACACGTTTACTCATTCCACGAAGTACCAAATCTCGAGCCGAGATAATATTGTTCCAACCGTAAAATAATTTTGTAGAGCACGAGCCTCTCCATATTTTGTAGAATAATTTTTAAAGAAAAAAAAATCAATTGATCTTGTGTTTTCTTGGTAATTATTGATAGAGTTGATGATCATTGGTTGACCTACCAATATGGTTGATCACCACACTCAAGTTTTGGTAATCAAATCTGTTAAATTCCAAAATTCTCCAACCTTTTAAAACTAGTTCAATCTACCAAACTCATTGTTTAGTATTAATCATGGGACCCTTTTAAGTTTTTAATTTAATCCCTAATCATATAAAACTAACACGAAGGCAGGACCAATGAGAAATCAATAGACTGGTTATATCTAGCTGCATATTAACATAATTTCAGCTTACTTTTTAAAAGTTGTAAAATTAAAAACTAATCCATACTAGGCTAAAAGATAATTTTTTGTATATATATATATATATA
>OVAF01002923.1:0-14007 GCA_900406245.1 Odontarrhena argentea | reverse complement strand
GGGTTAGAAACCTGATAGTCCTTAAGTGGTTAGGACTAGATCTAGGTTTTCCTACAGGAACAAGATTCCTAATGAAGCAAAAGAAGAAAAATTAAGAAGGAATCAGAACAAGAAAAGCCAATGCAAATTACAAATTCTTGAAAACTAGAAAAAAAATAGAAACAGATTAAAAAGTATGAGACTTTATCTACTTCTATTGTCTTTTGTATCCTATAGTATTATATAACATTACGAATGGGAAACAATTGCAGAAATCTAAACCATATAGGGGTAATGGAGCAATGAGAGAAAGTATAAACCCAATTAGAAAGTATTAAAACTGTGGGATGATCATATGTTAACCTTAAACAAAACCCAACTTGGGAACTTCTCTGTGCCATTTTATCAAACGGCTTGTATACTTTCTATTGATTCTTATATTTGACAGAGAAATCAACGTCACTTGCAGCCACAAACACATGTTTTCCAACCCAAGACAATCCTATTTCATTCTAGCATCATCATCATCATCATCATCATCAACACTACACAACAAAATAGTTCCCTTGTAGCTATTGCACATCATTGTTTCTTGTTCCCTTTATTTCTATCACGCCTACTAAATCTCAGTCACATTCAAGTTAGTACACTTGGCTAAAGATCATGAGCCCATGTAGCTTCTCATGATTGCAAAAGCCACTAGAATATTTAGACTTACACATAAATCAATATGACACCTAATGGACACAAAAGCCAAGGTCTTTATAATTGGCATAAAAAAGAAAGAGGTTATTCCTTTTCTATAACTAAAGATACTCATTAATCATCTTAGAGAGACTCAATATAGAATTTAGAGACTCCAGACATATATTGTATAATAAGCAAGAGTCACTTAACTTGTATAACATCTTCCAATGTTTCCAACTATACTGTAAACTTAAAAACTCTGACAGGAAATGATTTTTTTCTCACACATCTTAAGACAAATAAGCAAAACTTGTGAAGTCCATAAATATTAGAAAACCCACAAAACAGAACAGAGGAATTATACTCTCTTAGCAAATTGGAATCGGAGCTCCTTTCCATTCCTTGAGACAGTTCAATAGTCTCACATCACACATCACACATCACACATGCCTAAANNAGTCAAGTAAAGAATGAGATTAAGAGAGGTTTCAGTGTATTTACTAATGAAGGGGACTAAGAGAAAAAGCTTAAGCTTATTACAACTCCATAAACACAAACTTAAGGGTCGTAAGAAACAAAACTATCAAACATTAACAAGTCCATAAACACCAATTGTTCAAATTACACCATTTTGATGTAAATGCTAAGGTCACATAGACTCGGGATTCCAAGCACAAACACGAATCTCTTAGAACCAGTGCTCATCCCAAAACAAAGCAAAACCCATTCTCAAGATCCATATACAAAACCCATCGCTTCTTATATGATGCAGCTAAGCAAATCATCAACTCGAAAAATCAAACATACTCAAAGAGTAATCGTGACTAACCTGTTTCGCGAAGAAGAAACAACTTCTGGTCTCCTTTGCAAGGCGGAGCTCTCTTCGTCGTCGTCAGAGATTTTCGTCGAGATCTCCTTCTTCGCCGGCGACGACCTGAGCTTGAAGGGAGGATCAACAGAAGAGAGACAAAACCTAGATTTAAGATTTGGGGATTTCTTATCGTGAGAAAATTAGGGTAGTTTGAGGTAATTATTTTAATCTAGGTGAGGATATTTTAGATTTTTTTTATTTCCAGAAGCAGAACTTGCATCCAGACTTAACATTTAATTGCATCCAGAATATCTGACTTTTTTGGATGCAAGTTGAAAACACATCTGATTACTACATCCAATTCATATCATTAATTGTCACCAAACGAACAACATCTCACTTTTGCATCTGGATGCAATAACTGACTCAACAAACGAACAACACCATAGTATTATCATCTGATTTTTTTTAATAATAATATATATAATTATGAGATGGCAATCAAAAACTGTATATATATTTCGTTTTGGGTTTAGAATTCCAAAGTCAGGGTATACATCGTTATTAAATAAAATATTTTGTAACTTTGAAAATGTTTAGGGAAATCAAACTCTATATTTCTCGGTTAATTTGGATTTTTTTTCCTTTTTTCAACCACACTTTAATATCGATTGGGCCACAACTGGCTGACCCAATAGTCATGTCCTGCATATTGCAGAGTGTGTAGGGAGCGGGGCTCGATCCCGGGTCCACTGGTGATTCTTGCTTCAGCGGACTTACCTCTTGCCACTTGGGCCAAGTCACTTGTGCACGGTTAATTTGGATTTATAATCCAAATTTGTATATAATGTCATGTAAATAAAAAAAAAAAATTCCAATGATATCATCTAAAATGTTTTATAAAAAACGCTTATGGGAGACATAGGGTATATTTTCTGGGTTGGGATTATAAATACCAAAATTAGGGTACAATCTCATATATTGCTTCTAATGAACATTTTTTTTTTTTGTTTTCATAAAATATTTTAGACGATAACACGATAGTCTACATTTAGATTTATAAACAAAAGTGAATAGTTTACGGTTTGTATCTCAAAAAAAATTATATATATGGTCGTCAAAGGACATACAAATTTAGAAGATATTTGAAGTGTCAATAAGAAGATTCGTCGATCTTTTAAAGATACGTGTTATAAGTTATGTCTGATTTTCTATCAGTTCAAGATTACCTTTAACTTTCGATTTTTATATTGATTTATTTGAATTGAGATGTCACATTTAAATTTGTTTAGTTAATGAATTTCTAGCTGTTTGTTTTTTTATAATTTCATTATATGTATTTTCTCTACTTCGTTTTGGTTATCTTTAACGTCGATGTTCTAGAGTAAATAAACTTATATCATGCTCATTTTTACTCCAAACACTTGATATGTTGTTATATCAAACATAAAAAAACTTTATGTTATTTGGTTATATGAATATTTTTCGAAGTAATTATTTCGGCGCTTTAGCGCGGAGACCACCTAGTACCCCTAAAACAAAAGTAGAGAAAAACACTCCATGTGACATGTGTCCTAAAACAACACGTGTCATTCCCACACTCATTCTCTCCTTTTGGCTAGTTTTGTACTAAGGAGAATAACATAGTTATTATGGGTACCATGAATTTGTGTCGAAGCTTGTGGCCATTACATTCCAAGTTTGATGCACTTCTCTCGCCGATGGAGAGCATGCTTGGCCGTAACTTTCTTTACAGATTCCATGGAGCTGATGAAGATCACGACTACTACAGAAGATTGGCCGGCTTTTTACACATACATGGAAGATTTTGAACTCTTACTGGGACAATTTTCTCCGTTCGGTTTGGCATGGATTGCGAGAGATGAAAATGTCAAAATTGATGGTTTGGCGCGAGGAACTCGACTATTAGATCATGATTTGTGTTACGTTCATAATATTCCACCAGCTTGGTTTTCTGAACCGTTTTAAATTTTCTTAAAATATTGTCGCGAAAAAAAAAAAAAAATGTAGTGTTATTTATGTGATAATTCTTTACTTTTTTACCCGCTAAAACAAAGCTATTGTGAAAGCCCCTTGGCCCAGTGGTTGATCAAATAGTTCATTAACACTTCTACAACAAGAAGTCCAACGTTCGAATCTCAATTAATGTGATTTATTAATAATTATGCAGATTTAATTGAGACAAATTTACAAGAGATCTCTTGCGTAGTGCAAATAGAACCGTCCACGGTAGAATCGTCTATGTAACAGAACTCATAATTTATAACAAAAATTAATAAATCCGACTAAAAAAAAAAACTATTAAATCTTAATGATATACATGAAATTTTAAATTGATTGAATATACAAAACTCTTTACATACAAAACCCTTTAACATATTGAACAGATTTCTAAAATGTTCGATCAACAAACTCTATCAAAATCCTACTCCCAATGACCCTTAAAAATCCTACTCCCAATAATCCTTTAGTAGTTTTACTGACTCGCTATACAATGTAATGGAACCAAACATATAATAGAAATCTAAATATCTACTCAAAGTACACTATACACACCAATTTCCATCCAAACAAAGCTGAAACCAGAAGGTTTATAATAATTTAATTTGTTAGAACAAAATTTTGTAAGAAAAAAAAAAAAGACCTAAAAGCATACGGTTTCCAAAAGTAATGGGAACATCCCAACTTCGGATTCTGATAACAAGTGAATAAGAGCTTCAAGATCTACGGACAACAGCAGTGGCGAAATAAGGATGGTGGGTGAACTCAAATGACACCTTAAGCGAACTATCTTGGCTGATAAGGTTCACAGCAACAATATTGTGTTCCGCCACTTGTTCTAATCCCCTGACTTCAGCCAATTTATCAGGATCATTGGCGTAACCGATCTTTATGTCCTTAGCAATCTTTTGAGCATCGCGGAAGTACTCATACATAGGAAGGTACTGCAGCAAAAGTAATGCACACCACTTTTGAAAACTGTTCATTCCACCATTTATTTACCCATCTACACATTCTTAAGTAACCTCCTAGTATTTATAATTATCTTACAAATATATAATTAAATGCTCCAATAATCTAGAGTTATGCTATTCTATGAGCCATCTGACAAAGTAAATGAGACTGGATTAAAAGGGGGTTTGATTCTCGCTTACGTCAAGACGAGTACGGGATGTGGATTCCGTGAATGATTCATATGCATCATACTCGGGAAGTGATGCCTTCTGGAGGAGTTCAAAATGCTGAATGAATTTCTGCAGGTCAAGAAAAATGGAAAGTTAAAGTCAAATACAGGTAGGGATAACAACTCCCTAACTATTACTGAGACTAGTGTTTGCAGCTTACACACTTATTTCAACAATTATGCAAACAGGGAAAGAAAATTATGCTTAGTACCTCGTTTTCGGTATTAAAAGGTCCTTGACTCTTTAAACACACCCCTTGGTTTCTCAAAGCAGAAAGCATCTACGAGCACACATACGGTTTGGTCAATTTAAATGAAGAATTTGATAACATCAAAGCAAGGGGCTTGAAAATGAGACACTGAAGAAAACGCACCACTGTGAGCCCTTGTGCAAGGCACGTCTGGCATTGGAGAAGCAAGACCCATAGACTAATCCGATCTTCCCGAGCCAAATCCCGATGATAATCCTTACACTTCTTTGCCTTCCGTTCCTCTGATCCAGATGATGACGGATTGTGCATTGTCAAAGTACATTCAAATACAGAATTCAATTATGCCAAAGCAATCACTGTACAAATGGTTCAAATTTATAACAAGGACTACAAAAAGGAAAAATAAAAAAAGAATATGAACGCTTACCAGTGTTAACAATAATTAAGACCCTGAAACGTGCTCTTTCAGCAAGCTTCCAGAGTGTTATATACATGTACCAGTATACCATGCAATATTCGCTTGCAGAGTAGAGGTCTAGGTCAAATCCCAGCATGAGAAAGCGAAGGGCCACCCAATTAATTACCTCCTCTAACCAGCCATAAATATGATTTAAAATGACGAGAGATTTATCCTGAGAGATACACAGATGCACATTAGCTCAATATTCCATCTCCCATTCTCAACAGAGCCAAGATTTTCAGAAGGAGAAAGACAAAAGATGTTGGAGTTTAGAGCAGTGGCCTGTTCCAGCTAAAATCAATGAGTATTTAGCTTTCAACTAAACTCAGATAGAGGTTTGATTAAATGGACCTAGAGGTGTTGCAAGGCACAGTAATGTAAATAAACCTACCCCATTTTTCGGAGTGTGTGATGTATCCTGCTGCATCGCCTGACCAACAGTAATCCCTATCTGCCAAATAAATGAACATAATTGAGAAAGCTAACATATAGAGCTAGGTACAGATTATCACAGTTCCAATTTAGTGACAAAAACGTTATACACTTATACAGTGATTTCAAAATCATAATAACCTGCACACGGAATACGCTCCAGTCATTTAAGATTTTCCCAAGCTTACGCCTCTGCCATGGGATATTAGCACAGAGTATTTTAAGCAGATTAATCATCAGCTGCACCACAATACGAGAAGACAAAATTGAGCTACCAAAATCAGAAGCCAGCTGTATATTTTACAAAAAAAGCTTCTTCATCCATTGCATGTTAAGTTTAATGCACTATGAAGATATGTGTGACTGTTGCGACTTGAAAGCCAACAACCGAACATTGAACAGAAACAATATAAGATAATTTTTTTACCTGGTCAAGTTGAAGAATGTACTCATTCTTTTGAAGGGCATGGTCCTTCGTGACATCCAATGCAACAGCTCTGGCACTAATAGCCAAAAAGGTATCACGGCCATAAAGTTTACCATCTTGCACAAGGAGAAGCTGTAGAACAAGATAGTCGATTCAGTATAAAAGGGTAAGGGTATTACAGTAGCTTAATATACAATTACTTTGCACGGTATTGCATGCGTCGTGACAGATACAGACCACTGTATTAATGCTCAAGTTCACAACCAGAATCTAAGTAGATTAGATCTATGTTCTTATAAAGATTTATAAGGAGGAAGGAAGAAAATCGGAGTAAGTGCATATTCCCACGTCACCATACCTTAACATCTAGTCAACAAGAAAAAATATAACACTCCACAGGCGTGTTGGGTAATGATACTTTAGTTGCGAAAGTTGTCCATTGATTCTAAGTCTGTGCAACAGTTCTTTGAAAAATGTAGGAGGCTTTACCGTATTCATATGGTTCAATCCCTAAATTTTAACTCTGAAACTGAGTGCTAACAAACACAAAGCTGCGAAACAAGGAAAAGGAGGGGAAAAAGAGAGGCAATATATTCCACTATGCAAACAGAACCTAGTGTATATACGTGAACATGTCTTCCATGATAGATATCATCATCTTCCACACAGCCACAGATACAGTTTACACAAAAAAAGAATAAAGTAGATGCACGAGTATCCAGAAGCACAGAGCTGCAAGATATTAATGTATTAAGTCATAAGAACACACCTGAAGATGAGCCCTAGAGACCAAACCAGGATGAGATTTATGAAACTTAATCACAAACTGCAAGACAAAATCCAAATCTGGCTCCAATGAAAATGCACAGATCTGATCCAGGTCGTGAAGAAGTTTTACATAATAGTCAATAGCCTGGATAATCAAAATTGGAAAGAGGTTACACAATAAATCTCTCTCCCTCTTAATATACATATCTACACAGAACTATAATATACTGTACAGAATTTGGAGGTCCAAACCTTTTTCCACGAAAGAAGCTTAATAGCGCGTGGTGGGGTTGGAGCTGATAACCTTTTGTTTAAAATAGGATCAAATCCAATTGGGCGACGACCTGATGCAGTTGTCCTTACTTCTGTCTCGTTTTCGTCATTTTCAACAACATCTAAACTTAGAAATTCCGCCGACGCTAGAACAGAGTCTAGCTCTGATAAGCAAGACGCTATGTGCTTTCTTGCCAAATCGAGGCCTCGTCCTTGTGGTCGTCTCATGCAATTAAGAGTGTGCAGAAAATGCTGAAAATATTTAAGAAAATGTTAAAATACACTAATGTACAAGTCCATTACAGCTACTTACGGCTTAAGAAAAGAAATAATACATGCACTGATGACCAGTAGAATAATTAATCGTAAAAGGAACAGCTTCCACACTATATCATAGACCGGAAGTTACGAACCCATAATTATTAAAGAAGATGTAACAACATTTATTAAAAAAAGAATGAATAAAGCATGAGACCTTACGGAAACGTATCCGGCATAGCAGAACTTTGCAAAAACTCTCTTCCAGATGGGGATTAGTTTGTAGAGGTTCCAATTCTGCATCAAAACGAAAATAGAAAAATCATTGATCTCAGTTCGTGCTGCTGTGCAGCGCTGTTATAGTTAAACAATGGCCATTTAACTCAAAAGAGATGGTAATCTTTCTTGGGAACAACATCTTAGTTGTAGTTGATCAGCAGATTTTACTCATACATCATCACTGAGTAAAAATCTAACCACAATATGAGTAAACAATATATCACAGAAAAAGGCAAAAAAAAATTCTTCAATCCCATCATATAAATAATCTCTCCATATCTCTATTAGGCAAGACTGCAGGCATAATAAGAAAAGGAAGATAGAAAAAGCAAGAAAATACCTTCCGACACTCTCCTTTTCGATGATGTCGCCTTACAAGCACGCAGCTGGCGACATATTGTTTCTTCGACCGCATTTAAGAGTGACAAGCCCTTAGCATCATCATCTCCATGAAAAGGAAGACCATATGTCATTGTAAAAAGATCATCTTCCTGTTATTAAGCAGGTAACAGGTGAATTATCTACACAAATAATTTCTCTCCTCCGCAAGTCATCACAAGAATTTGAAAACAACAGTTGAAGCTAGATGAGACCTAATAAAAAGACTTCAACAGGAGAGAAGATTAGAGATAATCCTATTTCTGTCGCTGATGTCTCCAAGCGGGGAAATGTAGAAATGTATAAGTTGTTTTCTTAAAGCCAAAAGGAAAACTGTTGACCACATGAAAAGATCTAACACACGAACGTACAGCACAAAGTAAGCCATTAAGGAGAAAAAAAACTACATACAGTGGGAACTTAAACAAATTGCTTAGCACCACGAGAATAAAAGAGAGCCATAAAATTGCTCGAGTTAATTACTTCATTTGTACGTGCATCTGAAACAACAGAAACAACAGCCCTGCAAGTTGCTCGTATGACCCTACAATAGGAATGCAATAGAGCCTGTGAAGATGTCCTCTCAGGCCTCAGAACATAGATGCATGAAAACACTGTTTGGGCCAATGAGTGACCCATGTGCCATGTTGCCTGCCAAAAGAGTAGAGTTTATAAGCAAACGACAAGCAAGTAACATCTTTGCGCACTTAACACTATAAAAAAACAGAAAATATGGATAAAGCAACTCCACCGCAGAGGTATAAGGTATTAGCACATAATCACCAAATCAGAAATTTCAAATGGGAAGTGATTAATTCTACCCAGAAGAGGAAAATATGCGATGTTATATGATATTAATTGTTGCTTACATCTAACTCAGTTATTTTAGCACATCTATAATACAATACCTCGCACACCAGGAGATGGTCCATGATGTCGATGATGCTTTGCACATTCTCAGTCCTATCAGAGCTCATTGGGATGGGCGCAAAACCACTTTCAATGGCTTCGTCAATAGAATAAAATGTAGACACCATACCAGAATCCATCTTTGGGTCCATAATCTAGTGCAAAGCAGGGGACTTCATTAGAGGACGGGTAAAAAGGAAGCTACATATTACTTTTTCATGGTTCATCCAACATATAAGGATTTTCAATGCGCAGTTACATCATAAGAAGATGGAATGGGGCAGTGCAGCCTTTGACAAGCACTGTTGAATCAATGGTGAACACCGGGAAGATATAAAAAAAAGCCAATAAGTGTACATCAAAACGAGCAGAACCTCTAATGCAGACATGGCAGCGAAAAGATTGAAATTTTCTCCATGAATGAGCTCGCCCTCATGAAGATCTGCAGAAGAATGAGAAAATCGGTTAGCTTGTTACATCAAGCAAGGGGGAAGTAAGGCAACTAGGGAGAAAGTAATCCCTTGTAAGATCACAGTGACATATGAGAGAGAGACTACCACTGCAGGCGGCGGAGAGAAGCGGCGATACATCGGCCCAGACGGAATTGTCATCGGAAGGGATAGAACAGTTTCTGGACGATTCTTCTTCCCTCGCTGCTTGCATCGCCACTCTCGAGAATCAAATCCTTCCAGGGTTTTTTTGCTCTCAGCTCAGGTTCGTCTATTTACCAGTTTCCCGGGTCGGATCTCGGATACCCGCCCCTCTTTCCGTATTCTTTCTCTCTTTTCCCCCTAACAGTCACCAGTATTTTTATGCAAACGGTTTTACAACCCTCGTATTTTAAGCATGAACTCGATCAAATTTATCACGGTCCATGACCATTTAATATTTGACCTAATGTGAACTAAAGCTCAAACCTTTTTTATAAACCCAAAACGCATATTAAACAACAAAGAAAAAAATAACCTAATGTCACATTTCTTCTTCAATGTTTGTTGCATGTAAATATTATAAAGAGTGACGTCCTACACCATATCAAGGTGGCTGTCAACACTCATCCAGTAACATAAATGGACATGTTCCTAAATCGTTTGATTCGCATCTTAAAGCTTTTCAAGCACACATTTTTATCCTACCTCGTGTTAGGTCTTATTTGTTAAAACAAAAATCCTAGCCCATAAGGCTTTTTGTGTGTAAAATTTTGATTGGGTTTGAATGAGAAATGAGTGAGTTGAGCCAATTTATCATTTTAAGTGAGTAAGACTACTTACAATGAGGTTGTTGAAAAAAATTATCAACTGTTGATATAGTGCAGGGTGTCATGCAAAATTTGTGTTCAAATTTATCAATAATATGCTGATAAACTGAGCAGTGAGACTAATACATGACAGATAGTGGGTTTTAATTGATTTGAGAAAGAAAGAAAAAAAAAAAATCAGGCGAGGTTTTATGATAAAAAAATGTGTTTGATTTTGATTGGTGGTAGAGATACTCTCTCACCCAATAATTCAAACTCAATTATTTCATATCATATATTTTTATTATAATTTTTATACCAAAATTCATCATTTTTTTCTTTGTATATAGAAACTTGTTTCACTTGATNTTTTTTCCCTTGATTCGGAAAAAAAAAAAAAAAAAAAAAAAATTCAACTTTTTCTACTATGAATTTTTATCTAGTCTTTGATAAAATCTTGTTCAAATTTTCAAACACTTTCTTTAAGTTAAAGAGAACTCAATTTCCCTTTGTGTGATTTAAGTGTTTTAATGTGTGAGTTGAGTTTATTGTGTGTGAGTTAAGTTATGTGCATTTTCTTTCAAAAAAAAAAAATGTGTACTTTATCGGTTGTGTTGTGTGTTTATTTAATGTATTGTTTTGTAATTTTCACGAAAAAAATATATTTAAATCTATTTAATTTATATTGATTATTTTTCTTTCCATTTGTTGTTTGAAAAAATAATTTAGTAACATGATATAAAAGGTTATTAATTGGTTTTAATATAATTTTAATCAATAATTGTTATATTGTTAGTTAAATAAAAATAGTTGTGTAAGGTGTTGAATTTTTATAAACAAAATCATTGTAAGAGGGTGTTGAAAAAGAAGGTGTTGAAACATTAGGTGGAAGAGAGAGACGGTGATGTGGAGTATAAAATAAGGTGTTGTTAAAAATTTCATTGTATATAGTCTTAGTGAGTAAGTGAAGTATGGAAACATTAAATGTCTCACATCTCTAAGATGGAAATGGACTCACATATATAAATATAAGTGAGTGCACATCTATGTTCAAAACAACAACACTCATGGTGTGCATAGGAGAGGATGGTTTAAACCACACGCGCGCCGTAGCCGCCAAACCGAACCGCGCCGGGCTGGGCGCAGGCGCGGGGCCGTGGGCTCTTGGGAATGCCTCGCCGAGCCGACAACATTCTTTTTGGACCAAGCCCATGTTGAGTTTCGATTTAAGGATTGCGTGGTTTATTCGTGTTTAGAAAAATTGATTGATTGATTAAACTAGATTTGTGGAGCACGTGAGAAAGTGGTTGAGGTTTTTGCTCAACGTTTTAGTTCAAACTGAACGATAAACGAGGAATTGCTCAACGCACGTTCTCTTCGCTTATCCACTCCTCTACTCTCTATAAAAACGAAACACTCCTCTCACTTTGTTCTCATGGTTTTTCAAAACCAGAACAATTCACTTCTCTCATTCTATTCTCTCTCAAAGTAAGTTCTTGTCTCGAGAGTGTCGTAGATTCTTATAGTTCATTAGGGTCATTTAGAAGTGTCGTCTAAATGATCTTCGTGGTTTTATCCTGGGTCCAGAAATCATCACAGTACCGTTGCACTAACGGGGTGATTATTTGGATTACAGAAAGAGACCAAGTCTCGACTCCACGTTTGCTTCTGTTGATCGTCGCTTTCCTTATGCGTTTATGTTATTTAATTCCGTGTTTTATGAATTTGGTTTTTGTATGATTTTAGAGTCCTAAACCTCGTGCATCCACCTTATAAATAAACTTTAGGGCACCTCCAACCCAACGCTAATCCTACACTAAACGCTATTCTAGTTTAAAATCATCTCCAACCCAACACCATTTCTAACACTAAAATAGTGTAAACCACTTTTTTACACCAAATTTGGTGTAAACTCACTTTTCTACACTATTATAATGTGATACATTTTTTTTGGGGTTTTCGGCCAAAAAAAGCCTGAACTTATCCATTATGGCAAAAAAAAACCTGAACTAAAACATGACCGTATTAAACATGAAGATTTGTTGACTTGCCAATTAAACACGAAAGTTATCGTTGACTGACCAAAACAATCCCACCGTTAACATTTTTAACGGAAACGTATAACCCCGTTACATTGCCGTGAACAGTGCACCGTGATACCAAACGTCGCCGTTTTGGCTCTTTTGAAAGTTTGAACAAATTCGTAAAACGACGTCGTTTTACCAGACTCAAAAACTGAAAAAAATGTATCCTCCTCCATTCGAACCCGAGTCCATAGGGTCTTACAAGGGGTTCCTTGTCACTGGGATACAATGGCACTTTCGATTATTTATCAAACTTAATAGCCTATATTCGATTTGATTTTAAACATCACTTTAATAAAGAAAAGTCGATTCTGTAACCCTTATTCTCAGAATCCCTAAATCGATTTGGGGAAAATCATTTCTCTCTCAAAATGGTGAAGACGAGATTCACTGACAAAAATGGAGTTGAGGTTCGAAGATTGTTACGGAATCGTGTAGAAGATGAAGTTCCGGTTGTTCCTAGTTCTCGTCAAAAGCCACCACCGTCTAAGAAGGGTAGAAAGCATGGCGGTGGTGCGAGTGGTGGAGTGATTCGAGCTGATCCGAGAAAGTCGACGAAGCTTATAGATCGTCGGGGTCGAGGGAATCAGTCTTTACCCATAAACTCGAAGAAGCAGAAGATGACATTTGAGACGATTGAGATTCCGGGGGCTTCGACGAGAAGAATGGATGAAGAGGTTCTGACGACAAGAGTTGATGAAGAGGTTCTCACGACAAAAGATAATGAAGACACTCTGATGGAAACAAATGATGAAGACGCTCCAAACGAAATAGCAGATCCGGAGGCTATAGAGATTGGAAGTGGAATAGAGCATCCACTGAGTCGAACTGAAATGGAGGATATAAATGCTCCAAATGATAGACAGGAGGATCCAGAGATTAGTGAAGGAGATGATGAGGATTGTGGCATTGTAGGTGATGAAGATGCGGACAGCTTAGAAGATGATGATGGTTTGGATGGCATCGAAGAAGAAACTGTTGAAGATTTTACTGGTTTATACGGGAGGATAACTGTGACCAAGTTGAAGACGATGGAGATGATGAGGCTTGGGATGAGGAAAAGATCCCTGATCCAGTGTCATCAGATGACGAGAATGAAGAGGAGATGAGGCATGCAAGAGCATACAGAGAAGACATGGATCCAGAGGAGCTGCTTCATTTGGGGAACACGTTTGCAGATGCTGATGAATTCAAGCATGCTTGCATCATATACACATTGAAAACCAGGTACAACATCAAATTTCATCGTTCCTCATCTCTGAAGATGGGTGCAAGGTGTGCTGCGGAGTGTGATCCAGAAACTCCATCTCCGTGGATGGTATACTGTTCGTTTGAGAAGAGGAAGAGAAAACTGATGATCAAGACTTGTGTGAATGAGCATCGGTGTGAGAAGACAGGAGAGTCGAAGATATTAAAAAGGTCAGCTATTGCTTCTTTATTCTCTGAGAGGTTAAGGCTGAATCCAAGGCTGACTGCGAAGGAGATGGAAGCAGAGATCTTGAGGGAGTATAGCATGATAGTGCCTGAAAACTCATGCATCAAGGCAAAGAAAAAGGTGATGCAAGAAAGGAGAAAAACTCATGAACAACACTTTGCTCGAATCTGGGA
>OVAF01002922.1:0-14009 GCA_900406245.1 Odontarrhena argentea | reverse complement strand
AGAATATTCCCTTCATTGAAACTTTACAAATTACAAATATGGAACATGGTAATTGCAATTTTTTTGTGAATAATGTACGTAGGCGTACATTTGGAATATGATATAAAAGATCTAAATTTAATTTTTGCATGTATTCAATTATTTCCGATTTATGCAATTTTTATTTTGTCTCACATAAATATGTAATTTTGAAAGCCAAGCTAAAAGGATAAAGTAATTTACATACTGTAACTTTTTATAAAACTGGGACATTATATTTGTTCCAACTTTGCAAATGCAAAACATAATAACTTAAATGATATATGTGAATATTTTTGAAATTTGAAAAATGAGTACTAAATAAAATTTCTAAAAATACATTTGACACGTATACCATCCTTATCGGTTAGCAGACATATATCACAACTCCTTGAACTATAATTGTGTCACGTGTCCGACTTTCACTAGAGACTTTGAATTTTTTACCAATGGGGTGAACTATAATTGTGTCAAATGTCCGATTCTCATTAGAGACTTTGAATTTTTTACTAGTGGGGTGATTGAAAAGGTTGTTCTTATAAGCTCTGATGGTTGACCATTACAACGAGTCAGAAAACTGGTTCTGGCTCAACTGCTTACCACCACAAAGGCACCAACCCATGGAACCAGAGCTAGACTCACCAAACTAGACAAGACCCCTAAAATTATAAAAAAGGAATAAAAAGTAAAAATGATCCTATAAAACCCTGAAGAAGAAGAACCTTTTTCACATTTTTCTTACAATTTTTCTTTGCTAAACTCAAACGTGTCTGATTTCCAAGCAATTTTGATCTAACCCCTTTCAGGAAAAAAAAAAAAAAATCCCCTTTTTCTTCTTCCATGGATCTCTTCTTCTCTCCCTGATCTGGATCCACTTTCCGGACTTGGTTATGTTCTGAGAAACTCTCAAAGTGATAAGCTTTCACTTCCCTTGTTACTCTCTGATCTCGCCGACCTAAATTTTAGGGCTTTTCTGTTGTTGAGCTCTAATGGTGGGGAGGGCGAAGGTACCTTGTTGTTCCGTGTGCCACACGCGGTATAATGAAGACGAGAGAGTTCCTTTATTGCTTGAATGTGGTCATGGCTTCTGTAAAGATTGCTTGTCCAAGATGTTCTCTACTTCTTCCGACACTACGCTCACTTGTCCTCGATGTCGACACGTGTCTGTGGTTGGGAACTCTGTTCAGGGCTTGCGGAAGAATTACGCTATGCTTGCTCTTATCTCCGGCGGCGGAGGAAACTTTGACTGTGATTATACCGACGACGAGGATGAGGAAGATGGAAGTGAAGACGAAGATGGAGCTCGTTCTGCTCGAGGATTCCATGCTTCGAGCTCGATGAATAGCTCTTGTGGTCCTGTGATCGAGGTTGGAGCTCATCCGGAGATTAAGCTTGTGCGGCAGATTGGGGAAGAGACTAGTGGTGGTTCTGGAGGAGTTGAGATGTGGGATGCGACTATTGCAGGTGGTGGTGGAAGGTGTAAGCACCGTGTGGCGGTGAAGAAGATGTGTTTGACGGAGGAAATGGATGTGGAATGGATGCAGGGACAGCTTGAGAGCTTGAGGAAGGCATCTATGTGGTGTAGGAATGTTTGTACTTTCCATGGAGTTGTTAAGATGGAGGGATCTCTTTGTCTTTTGATGGATAGATGCTATGGGTCTGTTCAGTCTGAGATGGAAAGAAATGAAGGCAGGCTCACTTTGGAGCAGATCTTAAGGTTCTCTTTTTGCGCTCTTATACTTTATGCCTTATCTCTTGCTTTATCTGATCTTTCTGTGCATAAAGTTTTGAACTTTGTTTAGAAATTACTTAGGTTTTTTACTTGGTGTCACTGGCTAAAAGGAAACTGCTTGCATAGCTTTAGTTTTGNGCTCTTATACTTTATGCCTTATCTCTTGCTTTATCTGATCTTTCTGTGCATAAAGTTTCGAACTTTGTTTAGAAATTACTTAGGTTTTTTACTTGGTGTCACTGGCTAAAAGGAAACTGCTTGCATAGCTTTAGTTTTAGATGTTCTGGTGCTGAGCATCCCTTAGAAAAGGAGACATCTTGAAGTAGTTTTCATCTCTCATTGTCATTACCGGCGTGAAGTAGAGGAGACAAAACATTTTTTTGTACTAGTCCTTGCCTTTTTAAATGGTGGAAACCTTGAGTCTTGTTGTTGGAAGCCATTTTTGGGGTAGGATTATATGCAGATTATACTCGCTGTGGGGTTCAAATAAATTTGTTTTTGATAACATATTCGTTTACTAGATATAATGTTGTTGCTATCACTGCCATTCGTACATGTCTCTATAATTTTGGTATTCAAATCATCATAAAAGTTTGCTGTGGAAGACCTATGGTTTGCTGGAGGTTCTATCAACTTTTCATTATATCTTTGAGAAACCCCCGTTAAATATTAATCATGCTTCCTTCTGAAGTAGATGACCATAATTGATTTTTGATCGCACTGACATAACCAATCATGCAAAAGTTTGTGCGGATTGATATATTTATCAAAAAGGCATAATCCGAAGATGCACATTATCTTATTTAACAGGTAGTAAATGACAGTATGACAGAATCTTTCATATGTAGACTAGGGGATTAGTGAGGAGTTCATAGTATGTTTTGTTCCAAAATTCTGTTAACTTGTTTGTCTTTCCTCTCATATTCTATTTTAAATGAATTATTATATTTTGGGGTCGTAAGTAAATGTGTTTGTTACATTTGGTGCTCATGTTGTTTCAAGTTCTAAACTAAGAAAAAATTCCTCCAGTGATCAACACATGTGTTCTTTTTCTTGTTGTGATATTAATTTTTGTCCAACAGATATGGGGCTGATGTTGCTCGAGGGGTTGCAGAACTCCATGCAGCAGGTGTTATATGTATGAATATAAAACCTTCCAATCTTCTTCTGGATGCAAGTGGCAATGCTGTTGTTTCTGATTATGGGCTTGCTCCCATCCTAAAGAAGCCAACATACCAGAAAACTCGACCAGAGTTTGATTCCTCGAAAATCACTCTATGCGCGGACTGTATAACTCTCAGTCCACACTACACTGCGCCTGAGGCTTGGGGGCCTGTGAAAAAACTTTTTTGGGAGGATGCAAGTGGTATATCTCCAGAATCAGATGCATGGAGTTTTGGTTGTACGTTGGTAGAGATGTGCACTGGCTCCATTCCGTATGTGAAGCCTCTTCTTACTAGATTTATCACTTTTGTTTTGTGTCCACCAATGTGCTAACTACCACGTAAATTTGCAGATGGGATGGTCTTAGTAGAGAAGAAATTTTTCAAGCTGTTGTGAAAGCTCGAAAAGTACCACCACAATATGAACGTATAGTGGGTGTGGGAATTCCTCGAGAACTATGGAAAATGATTGGTGAATGTCTTCAGTTTAAACCGTCGAAAAGGCCAACCTTTAGTGCAATGCTTGCTACATTTCTTCGTCACCTACAAGAGATACCGCGTAGCCCTTCAGCAAGCCCTGATAAGTAAGATGTTTGAAGTCTTTAAGATTCCTGTGTCTTATGGTTCCATATTTTCAGTAGTTGTTAGTAAAGAAAGACCCGTTTACTCGTCTTTAAAAATTGTAAATTAATATTAGCATCATGGATAAGATTGCTTGTGTCATCAATACCTATATTCATTCGCCTAACAATTTTATAAATCTTGTATTATGCAGTGGGTTTACCAAATTATGTGGAGTAAACATTGTAGAAGCAAACACTGTAGAGACACCTCGCGTAACTAACATGGGAGTCTTACAGGATAACCCTAACAACCTGCATCGGGTTGTTCTGGAGGGAGACGTTGAGGGTGTAAGGTTGGTCTCGGTTAGAAATTTTTGTTCATCCTTTTGTTTTGACTAGCTATAGACAATCTTTTCTCAACTATATTTGTTTGGTTTTTCCTTTTTCGAGTAGAAATATACTAGCGAAGGCTGCAGCTGGAGGCAGTGGAATTGCTGTGCGGAATCTATTAGAGTCGCAAAACGCCGATGGTCAATCTGCTCTTCACTTAGCTTGCAGACGTGGCTGTGCCGAACTTGTGGAGGCTATATTGGAGTATGGGGAGGCAAATGTAGATATTGTGGACAAAGATGGGGATCCTCCCCTTGTCTTTGCTTTAGCAGCTGGATCTCCACAATGTGTTCAAGTTCTCATAAAAAAAGGGGCTAATGTTAGGTCTAGACTGCGGGAAGGATCTGGCCCATCAGTGACTCATGTGTGTTCATACCATGGCCAACCTGATTGTATGCGTGTAAGTCTCTGCTCCTCTGGGGAGCTATCAGTCGCTTTAAAGTTTCTACCACACGTTCGCAAATATTCCTCTTATCTGTAAGATATTGGAAATTAGGCTAGTCTTATATCTATTTCCATGTTAATGGGTGCTCTCTGCTTATCGATTCTAATAATAGGAATTGCTGGTAGCCGGAGCTGATCCAAATGCAGTTGATGATGAAGGTGAAACTGTTCTTCATCGAGCTGTTGCCAAGAAATACACAGATTGTGCAATTGTTATATTGGAAAATGGGGGATCTAGATCAATGGCTGTTTCGAATGCAAAAAATCTGACGTAAGTACTAAACTGAACTCTTGTATGCTAGGAGAACATATCAATTTGTACACCTGTGTTTCTGTTGATTGTGAAATTGATCATTCCAGTTTTAATGTTTGTTTCAGACCGTTACATGTCTGTGTAGCAACATGGAATGTTGCTGTTATCAAGAGATGGGTGGAAGTTTCCAGTCCAGAAGAGATTTCTCAGGCAATAAATATCCCAAGTCCAGTTGGCACGGCTCTCTGTATGGCTGCTTCTATAAGGAAAGATCATGAAAAGGGTAATGATGAAATCATAGCACCTTTTGTTTGGCATATTGCTTCATATAAGAATTGTCTGGCGATATCTTGGTTGTTTACTCCATTCCTCTACTCTTTTGCAATGCCAATTAGTGAATAAGATTTCTGTATTATGAATATTTGTTCTTTTGTGTGTGGACCTCTACAATATTTATCTTTTATTGGTTAGAGATGGCAGTTACTGTCACCTTTGCATGATAAGAAATNGGCGATATCTTGGTTGTTTACTCCATTCCTCTACTCTTTTGCAATGCCAATTAGTGAACAAGATTTCTGTATTATGAATATTTGTTCTTTTGTGTGTGGACCTCAAAATTTATCTTTTATTGGTTAGAGATGACAGTTACTGTCACCTTTGCATGATAAGAAATTTTTTTCAAGCCACATTCCTTATGGTTTTTTATGTAGAAAATCTAAAAGACCAGTAGTTTTGTACATTACGAAAAAGATTATTAGTTGAACTTTGCTGCTATTTTCTTACAATAAAGTCGTGTCAAAGTTGAATTCATTAGATGTTATTTCTTTTATTCTTTTTTTCTATATAAATCTTTTTACTTAGCATGTATACTGCTGCAGAAGGTAGAGAGCTGGTCCAGATATTGCTTGCGGCTGGGGCAGATCCGACTGCGCAAGATACTCAGCATGGGCGAACAGCCTTGCATACTGCTGCTATGGCTAACAATGAGGAACTTGTGAGAGTAAGATGCTTCCCAACCAATAATGCATAAAAGTGGATGTTGTAAATAAAAAAATATAGTGGTAGTTGTTGAGGGAAAGGGAAGAGGTGTTGATATATCTGCATTTCACTCGTGTTTTTCATTTGAATTTCTGTATTCTGTCCTACAGCCCACTTCATCTTTCTGATTTGATAGGTTATTCTTGATGCTGGTGTGAGTGCAAACATTCGGAATGTTCATAATACAATTCCCCTTCATATGGCTCTGGCCAGAGGGGCGAACTCCTGTGTTAGCCTACTTCTAGAGTCTGGTTCGGACTGCAATCTACAGGTAATATTGCAGGTTTCCTTAGGTTTTATTAGTTACTTGTTATCGATTCTCGGCCTTATTGCCAAGACTGAGTAGTCAAAACATGAAGAGGCTACGCTTAACCATATCCCTTATCAATCTGAATGAGAGTTGATTTGTTTTTCTATTTTTATTGGAAATTTTTTGAAAAGAATAAGTTTTCCTACTTAAGTTTTGTCAATCTGAACGGTCATTTGATCTAGCATAACGTGATCAAATGTTCAGTAGATGTACTAAAGGGAACTGGTTTCAGTTTCCACACCAAATTGTGTGAACGCATATTTTGGATTTGGCTATATTCTTAAGTTTAATAGTTTGGTATTGCTTGAATCTCTAGTCAGTCTACACGACTTGATATATACAAATGGTTCTTAGGGTATAGACCATATTGTTGCAGTATAATGATGATCCGTTCCTTTAGTAGAGGTCTTAGAAAATAAGCTGGTTACTTTAGCATTTGATATACCATGGTTAGGGTATATGTTCTCTGCATAAGTAGTGGCTTGGCGTTGGGCATCTGATGTTTGTTTCTACACTGTGTAAGATCCTCGTGCAGTCAGAGTTGGCTTTGAATATGCACTGTTTTACATTGTCACTTGACTTGCCTTCTTCTGTTTTCCATCAATATAAGGATGATGAAGGAGACAACGCATTCCATATAGCAGCAGATGCAGCAAAGATGATACGTGAAAACCTTGATTGGTTAATTGTGATGCTTAGGAGTCCAAATGCTGCTGTTGACGTCAGAAACCACAGGCAAGCAGTAATTTGATGCATATCATAATGCATTATTAGTATTATATATATGAAAATGAAGGGGTGTTTTCATCGCACTGCTGTAATGTAGATTCTCAGAGGCTCTGCAATCCACTCATACACAATTTAGTTCAGAAGTTAGCGTTTTTGAATTGTCATTGCCACTTTCGTCCTATGATCATAATTTATATAGTTATTGAATAACAGTGGCAAGACAGTACGTGACTTCTTAGAAGCCCTTCCAAGAGAATGGATTTCAGAGGATCTGATGGAGTCGCTATCAAAAAGGGGAGTTCATTTATCACCTACAGTGTGAGGACCTCTTCTTAAATCTTTCTGCTAATACTCACCTTTACTCAGGTGACTTACGCCAATTTCAAATTCTCAGATATGAGGTCGGGGATTGGGTTAAGTTCAAGAGAGGCATAACAACACCCTCACATGGATGGCAAGGTGCTAAGCCTAAGAGTGTTGGGTTTGTGCAAACCATTCTCGAGAACGAGGACATGATCGTCGCATTCTGTTCTGGTGAAGCTCGTGTGTTGGTAAATGAAGTTGTTAAGTTAATTCCACTAGACAGAGGGCAGCATGTAAGACTCAAAGCAGATGTCAAAGAGCCAAGGTTTGTAAATGCTTTCCGTGAAGTATGCACATTCTCTAGGTCGAATCTCTTGGATGAAAGATTTACTAGCGTGAAAGTTTCTGCAATTGTTAAAACTTCCTCTTTGACATGCTCGTCTATTCTGTTCCTGAAGAATTAAGCTCCGGCTCTAAATCAGCTAAAACTATCAAGTTGGAGCCACAAAAGTGGTGTAACTCATTTACCAAAGTCATAACCATGTATGATGTTGGTTGATTTCATTTTAGGTTTGGTTGGCGTGGCCAATCGCGTGATAGCATCGGTACTGTTTTATGTGTTGATGAGGATGGTATCTTACGAGTTGGGTTTCCTGGAGCATCACGAGGTTGGAAAGCTGATCCTGCCGAAATGGAACGTGTGGAAGAGTTCAAAGTCGGGGATTGGGTCCGTATCCGTCAGAATCTGACTTTAGCGAAACATGGTCTTGGAGCTGTTATTCCAGGAAGTATGGGAATTGTTTATTGTATAAGGCCAGATAGCAGCCTCCTCGTGGAGTTAAGTTATCTTCCAAATCCCTGGCATTGTGAACCCGAGGAAGTTGAACCTGTTACTCCCTTTATGGTAATATACTATTATGTGAATTTCTTCATAACAGTTTCCAATTCATATTAGAAATTCAGTCCAACGATTTTCTTAATATTATAGATTGGCGATCGGGTGTGTGTAAAGCGGTCAGTTGCTGAACCTCGATATGCTTGGGGTGGTGAGACTCATCACAGTGTTGGCAGAATTAGTGAAATAGAGAATGATGGTCTCCTTATAATTGAAATACCAAACCGACCTATAGCGTGGCAGGCAGATCCTTCTGACATGGAAAAGATTGATGATTTTAAGGTAAAGCTGGTTTTCTGATGGAGTCGCAAGGATAAAATCTGGTTGTCTTTTCTTATAATGCATCTCAGTTAAATATGCAGCCTGTCAAGAGCTTTGATTTTTGTTTATAACACTGAGCCTTTGTACTATGAGCAGGTTGGTGACTGGGTCAGAGTGAAGGCGTCAGTTTCTTCCCCTAAATATGGGTGGGAAGACATTACTCGAAACAGTATTGGCGTGATGCACAGCTTAGATGAAGATGGTGATGTGGGCATAGCTTTCTGTTTCAGGAGCAAGCCTTTTTCGTGTTCTGTGACAGATGTTGAAAAGGTTGAACCGTTTCAGGTGGGGCAAGAGATTCATATGATACCATCTATCACCCAACCACGACTTGGATGGTCAAATGAGACTCCAGCAACTATTGGTAAAATAACAAGAATTGACATGGATGGGACTCTGAGTGTAAGTTTCTGAAATGGATCATTTACCCTGAATTGATTGGGCTGTCCTCAGCTTTCTGTTTTCAGCATTAATGCATAATTGAGGATTGGATTGTTTTTGTTCTCTTGTAGGCTCAGGTGACTGGTAGACAGACATTGTGGAGAGTCTCACCTGGAGATGCAGAGGTGCTCCCAGGTTTTGAAGTCGGTGATTGGGTGCGCTCGAAACCAAGCCTGGGAAGCAGGCCGAGCTATGATTGGTTTAGTGTAGGAAGGGAGAGTATTGCTGTCGTTCATAGCATACAGGAAACAGGTTACTTGGAGTTGGCTTGTTGTTTCCGGAAAGGAAGATGGAGTACTCATTACACAGATTTAGAGAAAATTCCAGCTCTCAAAGTTGGCCAATTTGTGCATTTCCAGAAGGGCTTAACAGATCCAAGATGGGGCTGGAGAGGAGCTAAGCCTGATTCACGAGGCATCATAACCACCGTTCATGCCGATGGAGAGATAAGGGTCGCTTTCTTTGGATTGCCTGGATTGTGGAGAGGAGATCCAGCCGACTTGGAAGTAGATCCTATGTTTGAGGTTGGAGAATGGGTAAGACTTAGAGAAGGTGTTCCTAGTTGGAAGTCAATTGGACCAGGAAGTGTTGGTGTAGTACATGGGGTAGGATATGAGGGAGACGCGTGGGATGGAACCACTTCAGTTTCATTTTGTGGCGAGCAAGAAAGATGGGTGGGGTCGTCTTTGCATCTAGAGAAAGCAAAGAAGCTTTTGGTCGGACAAAAAACTAGGGTCAAACTGGCAGTGAAACAGCCTAGGTTTGGGTGGTCAAATCATAGCCACGGCAGTGTAGGAACCATAGCAGCCATTGATGCTGATGGTAAGCTACGGATATACACTCCAGCCGGATCTAAAACATGGATGCTGGACCCATCGGAAGTGGAAACTATAGAAGAGGAAGAGCTCAAGATTGGGGACTGGGTTAGAGTAAAGCCAAGCATCACAACACCCACATACCAGTGGGGAGAAGTGAACCCTTCAAGCACAGGGGTGGTGCACAGAATAGAGAATGGAGACTTATGGGTATCTTTCTGTTTCCTAGACAGGCTTTGGCTTTGCAAAGCTGGAGAAATGGAACGTATAAGGCCGTTTGCAATTGGAGATCGGGTTAAGATAAAGGATGGACTGGTTACACCTCGGTGGGGTTGGGGAATGGAGACGCATGCAAGCAAAGGACATGTTGTGGGAGTTGATGCAAATGGGAAATTGAGAATAAAATTCCTCTGGAGGGAAGGCCGGCCATGGATCGGTGATCCTGCAGATATCGTTCTAGATGAAATTTCTGGCTAAGTCTCCCAGTGTATGATAATGTTTTGAATGTGGAAGATTGATCATTAGCCTACGCATGAGGCTGCTCTGTGCATTACAGGACATAAAACTCTCGAGCCCTTGTGCCAACGGGTAATCTATCTATCTATCTCTGTCTCTGTCATGATGATTTATTAATATTTTTGTTAATAAAGTAAAAACTATAGAGCGGTAGGACATATTTTAGGGTGTATCATCTATTATGTCTAGACATTACCTTTATAAATCTCAGATCTCTTTTTGTTTATATTCTCATTTATATGTTATATTTTGGTGTTGTACAAAATACTGAATCGTATGTGCGGACAGTTTTTTTTTTTAGTATTAACAAGTCTTTTTGAATGGTTTAGCCTTAAATATTACTGTCTGAGGATGTAACGGTACATTCAAGTTGGATGTGCATAAGAAACATGCATGTTCTAATTGTTTCTGTTTCGTACATTCATCTTTTAGAAAAGACCCCATTTAGAATGTTTTGTTTTTTTGGAGCCTGGACATTTGAGTCATATCTTTCTATTACTCAAGTGGAAGAGGTAGTTTATCTTTCATTTGTAAAGAACTGAGATGTTACTAGCTATTTGAGTTTTTGTTACGAATTGATTCTACCAGCTACTGCATGGGTGTCACAAAGTGCCTTTCTAGAATCACGGTTTCTTTATCAGAGGCCAAAGATCGAGAGCAAAATTTCTATGTTGACAGATGGGAGGAAGAGTAAGCGGTTTAGTGGCCTTATCCCGGTACCATCTACAGAAGGCTTCCTCCAAGGCACATTTTTGATACATGCGTGCCGACATCTCTCCACAGCTTATGGAAATGTGAGCCATGTCCGACTTCTCCTTTCTTACTTCTCTTTCATTCCGGCTTTACACACACCTTCTCGACTCAGGGATTCTTGCTCTCGAACTCGTATTCTGGGAGTTGTAGAAAGAAAGACCCTTTTCACTTGTAAATTTAATGCAAGCTCATGGAAGGGATAAGATTGCGTGCGTCATCATCATTCATACCTATATGAATCTTGTATCAAATTGAAATACAAAAATGTTTTTCTAGCTAACTTGTTGTTGAGAAACAAGAACAAGAAGTCCCTGAGGACCAACCAAGATCTCACTGAGGAAACTGATAAGGCCGAACCAGACAACAGGAGTGACATCCACACCTGCAAGTGGGGGAATCACTTTCCTAGTCTGGGCAAGGATTGGTTCGGTAGGAGCGTAAGCTAAAACGTAAGGGAACTTGCCGACGGGAAGCTTTGGGTACCAAGACATGATAATTCTCAAGATGAAGAGAAACCCAAACGCTGATAACGAAGGACCTAATATACCAATCGCAAGTTTCGCGGTTCCTGGATCAATATCCCCCACAGATATGTTATGCAACAAACTCCCGTAGGAGAGGCTTCTTGTTGTTGTTGTTGTTTCTGCTTCTTCTATTATGTGGCTAAGCGACGACGCTGAAACAGACACTGATCGAATCTTTGGACTAATATTCGGACATGGCCTCCGAGGTGGTTTTGCCTGAAATCTCTCAGCAGTTGGAAATTGATGTTAGAGAAGAAACAACAAGGAATTGATTTGAGTTTACTTCATCACTCTAAATAGTCTTACCCTGTACAGAGCCGGCGATAAAGAGAGGAACCCGGAGGAGACCACCGTTGTCATCACAATCTCTCTCAACCAAAATGTGTGGTTACTAATCCAACTCACAAAATCCAGATAACGCCTATGAATATCACTAAACTTACCATTACTTCAATCTCTATAATATATATATTTTTTACAAATTATTAACGGACATAAAGTTATGAATATTAAAAACAAAACTACATCAGAAAACCAATAAGGCTGTTGACAATTTTGAAAACCAATAATTAATGCAAGATTATCAAATTTATACCCATTAGTATATTTGTCATTTTTAGAAATAATATGGCATATCCTGTTTTAATAATAACAATATGTTTTGACAAAAAAATAAAATAAAATAATAATAACAATATTTTCGCCCCACACATTTGTGGTCTAGTGGTAGGAGAGACTTTGGGTAAAGGGTGCAACTCCCAAACCCAAGTTCGATCTTCTCTAGAAACAAAAATCACATTTGTGTGGGAAGTCTGTCAGTTGGGCCTTGGCCCAATTGGTTTACCTGGTAGTCAGCAATGCAGGCGGTCTGGCTACCCCTGACATTAGTCGGAAGGCACTTTNATCCTCCCTAGAAACAAAAATCACATTTGTGTGGGAAGTCTGTCAGTTGGGCTTTGGCCCAATTGGCGGTCTGGCTACCCCTGACATGGATCTCATGAATCTCATGGCCCGTGGCCGTTGAATCGTTGAACCAAAATAACAATATTTTCATAATTACAAAATTTATAAAGAAATTATAGTTTATACTTTGGGAAAATCTTAGTGATACATTTTTTAACTCTCTTCTTTCAAATATACACTTTTTAGCCATCCACTCTTTCAAAACTACCATTTGAAGAAAAATTATTTAAAATACCACTTATCATGTTATATAAAAAAAAAAAAATACCACTTATCATCCTTAAACCTTAAACCCTAAATCATATCACTCATTCTCACTTTTATTTATATTTTTTTAGGATTTAGAATATTGGTTTTAAGGTTTAAACACCTTAAAACTAACATTTTGAACCCTAAAAATATGTTTCACTCCCTAAAAACCTGAGTCAATTAAACCAAAAATTCTAAACTCAAACCCTAAACCCTATAAAAATTTAACAAAGTTAAGAGAATTTAAACATATTTACAGTGAACATGATTTTGATCAATGGAGCGGATGGTGGTGGACTATCTACGACCATGTACAGCTCAAGAATTTGAAGCTATATCTAGCCGTCTACAAGGAGATAAACGATACATACCATATTAGACGGAACACATATACCTCTTATGGTGACTCCAGGAAGAGACCCCATAAGATGTATAAGTCGGAAAGGAACAACGAGCCTTAATGTTTTGGCTATGTGCAACACAGATATGTTGTTTACGTATTGCTTTGTTGGGACGGCAGGATCAACCCATGATTCCCGAGTCTTAGCAATGGTAATTCGAGATGAACATATGTTCCCTACACTTTCGGAAGGTAAATATTATCTTGTAGACTCTGGTTATGCTAATAGTAGAGGTTACCTTGCTCCGTAGAGAATACAATGTAATTGTAATACAAGATATCATCTACAAGAGTTTTTGAATGATGAAACGCCGCGGAATAGCAAAGAGATGTTCAACATATGGCATGCTTCTCTCCGTTTATGTGATTGAGCGGACAATTGGAGTTTGGAAGAAAAATGGAGAGTTTTAAATGAATTTTCAAGGTATGATATTTCTATACAAAGGCCTGGTATATTTGCTACAATGGGACTTCATAATTACATTCGTCAGAACAACACTGAAGATATTAATTTTGAGAGAGCAGAATCTGGAAATGATGATGTCTTATATGGCCACCAAAAGATTAATGATGATACAAACGATGGTCAAAGTTTTCGAATTGAAGAAGACACACAAGCTCGAACAAATTGTTCGGGACCAAATAACTGAACAAATTTAGTCTGTTTGAGAACTACAATATTTTAATGAAATTTGGAATAGTACATTTAGTGATTAGTTNGTATATTTAGTGATTAGTGTTTAATATTGTAACGTTTAGTTTAATATTTGTGTATAATTTAATAATATTTATGTGATATATGTAATTTTATGCTAACTTAAATTATATTTAATTCTCATTTCGTTTTATCCTTTAAAAAATTTACCATTCATTATGTAGATAATCATTCCATTTATTAATCATCTTTATCTCATTTTTTTTTGGTATGCATCATCTTTATCTCATTTATCACACATTTTTATTCATTTTATTCATGGTATTAAGAGTATATTTCCTTTTGAAAAAAANAAAAAAAAAAAAAAAAATTCCTTTTTTTTGTACGCGGTCTATATAAATATATAATCGAGAGAAGTGATCTCTTATTCCCCCACGCAAAACCCCTCTCTCTTCTCTACTCTCTCTCTAATTTGAATTTGTTGTTTGTTGTTGAGAACATAATGGTGAAGAAAAGCTCTCGCGTCTCTGATCC
>OVAF01002921.1:0-14009 GCA_900406245.1 Odontarrhena argentea | reverse complement strand
GATAGAAACCTGATAGTCCTTAGGTGGTTAGGACTAGATCCAGGTTTTTCCAACAGTTCGAGGCAGTTATTCCTGGTAAGATTGCGCGCTAGTGCCTCCCAAAGTCTAATGATTAATCAATCAACCTGAATCACGGTGAGTTCTCAAGTTTTCAAACTTTTCCTTGGCTTTTCCTTCTTGTCTTTACTCGAGGACGAGCAAATTAGTTCAAGTATGGGGGATTTGATACGATGTCATTTTGACCTCACACATTCGTAGCTATCTTTTGAGGGGATTTTCCCGTGTTTTATCATATTAATAGTGTTTTTAGGTAAAAGTACGTGTTAGGGGCTTTTTGTGGCATTTGGAAGAACAATGACGTTTATCACCAAGTAATAAAGCAAGGATCGAAGAAATGAGGATCCCTACCGTGGAGTAACGACCGACAGCCTACCAAGGGGTCGAACGACACTCAAACGACGGTTTTATGAAGTTCACATATCAATGTCGATCGACAGTCCACTCTCATGTCGATCGACAACAGCCTGAAGGCAGAAATGGAAACTTTCCATAAGACGTTTGATCCGAAATTGAAGTTAATTGATACTCATTATTAAGCTTCCAGAAAATACTATTTTACCCTAGCTCGTGCCTCCACCTATATATACCCTTATATTTGTTTCTTTTGTAATCACCTAAGTTTTGTTACACACTTTCTTGGTTCGTTTCCAATAAAATATGGCTTATTCCCTTTCTATGAGTGAGTAGTTCTCTTGTTGGGGTATGTGTAGTAGTAGGATTGTACATACCTCGTGGTAGAATGGTGTCAGGTTCTCTTTGTTTTCAATGATATTCTTTGGAGTGATATGATCTTTATGCCATTTCTGAGAACGGAGGATCTTTAGGTATTAGGGTGTAAGTTCCCCTAGGTCAACGGTCTTAGGGTCCTACGCACTGACAATGTCGTGGTTATGACATGCCGGGATTCCAATAATAGACGCTACTATAACCATATGGCGGACTACAACTAGTATTAGGAAATGATCACTTTATTTCTGAGTTCTAGTCTAGATCTCTATGCTCTTATTCTATTGATGTCATCGCTAGAAGGTATTCAGTAGGGTAAGAAGAGTCTTCAACTACGCGAGAGCAATAGTCTTGTGAATCAACATGTATTTTAGCTCAAGAACGATAAAACTCATAACGTAGTAGCTATCGACACTCCACTAGAGTATCGACCGACACCCACCTCTGACCCTTGTCGATTAACGTCCTACAAAGGTGTCGATCGACACTAGTCCGAGAGTCTACTACTTTGATTGTACTTTATGAACCTACTTAAATCTTGACGCTTTTGTCATATTGTTTACATCGTCTTTCACCATCATTCATCACTGTTTACATACTCATCTTTCTTCCTCATCACTAGATCTCATCACTTGGGTTATTTATCATCATTCTCATCTCGTTAGTTTGTCATTTAGCTCACAATTGCATTAGTCGTTTGCATTTAGATCGCTTTGTAGTTTCATATTTCATTTACGTATTGCATAACTAGTCTAGATTGTTCGTTGGTCCCTGTGTTCGACCCCATCTATACTACACCGATTAATTTCGGTTGTTTATGCGGGTATTATAAATCTATTTGATTACTAGATGCCAAAAACACCGTCATCACACATGGAGAGATTTATCTCTAATTTTCTTTGCCTGAACATATTCAAAAGCAATACAACCTCTTTAACCTATCTAGTTCTGTATTACCATTAGCCCACTGCATATACTGTGACTTTTCTTTACTGAGCTTCTCCAAAGCTGGCAATATTTCTTGTTCTAAGAGCTTATTAAACTCATCAACCTTGGTTTGTTTCTTCTCTAGCGTCTTGAGTGCAACCTCCTTCTTGCTTTCATACATTCTTGTACCAACAACTTCTTCAAGCATGGATAAGATCTCTGGAGGTTTCATGTCTAAAACTTTGGTGATACGACCTTGCATAATCAGAAAATGTGGATTATTGACATTAAGTTGCACCGAGTGGAAAAGGTTCTGAACTTGACTGGGTTGAGCAAGCTTCCATTAATCAAATACTTATTCAGTCCACCAACAACAATCTTCAAAGCCAAAAGAAACAACGGAAAGAAGGGTCACTCTATGCAAGAATAAAATCACTAAATTTTAACAAAAGCTTTTCAATAAGGAATTTCAAAGTTTTGGTAAGTTACAACAGTCCTCTGACAATATGTTGAAAGAATACACATCAGATGTAGAGTGAAAGAGAATGAGAGTTACTTGGCTAGTGACGATTATCTCCAAATGGTCTTGATTGCCAAGAGGACTCCTATGTCTCTTGGAGTTGTCAAAAGTAACAGACACAGTGGCCCTTGTAATCCCAACTTGTCCTTGCTTATAGACTAACTCCTATAGATTAGGAGCTCGAACATGTTGCAAATTAGTGTGCTACCCAGAATGAAGCATATGGAATCGAGTATGTTTGATTTCCCGAACCCGTTCAGACCCGTAATCGCGTTGAAATGCGGGTCAAAACCCGGAACCACTGTCCTAGTCGCATATGATTTGAAACTCTTCAAGAATATCTCCTTTATGTGCATCTTCTTCTCCTAGATTTATCGTAAACACTAGAAATGGAATTCGATTAGTTACCCAGACGTTAAAAGCGTAATCCCGAAATTAAAATTTCAGCAGAGACGAATCCGAACTCCTGTTTCTCTTCCTCAGAGGATACAAACGAAACTGAAAATTTCCATATTGGGCATTTCGATTTGGTAGCAAAAGAGCGGGAAAATGAATTTCCCACAGCCCTACACTAACCTTTCGATTCAACGAAAAGGTTCGATACACCTCTGAATAAGCTAGAGTCTCTCTATTTCTCTTTAGATAACATTTTAGAACTTGGTAAGAAACAATCTACAACGATGGCGCTACGTACACTCTCGACGTTTCCTTCTCTTCCTCGTCAACTCACGAGACGTGAACCTACTCTCACCGTGATTTACCGAAAACCGGCGACGTTAATCGTATCTAAGTCTATTGCTGACTCAGAATCGGCGGTTTCACTCTCGGAACGGGATGGATTTGCGGCGGCGGCTCCCACCCCTGGAGAGAGGTTTCTGGAGAACCAAAGAGCTCACCAAGCTCAGAAAGTGGTGAAGAGAGAGCTTAAAAAGGAGAAGAAGAACAAGAAGAATGAGATTGTACGGAAAGTTGTTGACACCTCGGTGTCGTGTTGCTACGGCTGCGGAGCTCCGTTACAGACTTCCGATGTAGAATCTCCGGGGTTTGTTGATTTGGTTACCTACGATTTGGTATGAATTAGTTTGGAATCTGTTGAATATACCTCTCAGCTTTCTCAGTTTAGTGAGTCAAATATGAATTGTGGCATTGTAGAAGAAGAAACATCACCAGTTAAGAAGCATAATCTGTGGAAGATGTCAGCTCTTGTCTCATGGACATATGATTACAGCAGTTGGTGGCAATGGAGGATATCCTGGTGGAAAGCAATTTGTATCTGCTGATGAACTCCGGGAGAAACTTTCTCACTTGCGCCATGAGAAGGCTTTGATCGTCAAACTGGTGAGTAGATGCAACCTCTCTTTTCAAAGAAAGTCATCAACATTCTGTAGGTTAATGCATCTTCTTTGCACTGAATTCTCTGTCAGGTTGACATTGTGGATTTTAATGGTAGCTTTTTAGCTCGTGTCCGTGACTTGGTTGGAGCTAATCCAATAATACTAGTTATAACTAAGGTCAGCTTCTGCAATTTGAATACTTTTTCAATCCGTTCCAACTTTTGCCTGATATATAATTGTGCTTTCTACTATTGAGATCGATCTCCTTCCAAAAGGAACAGATATGAATTGTATCGGCGATTGGGTTGTAGAAGTAACCACAAAGAAAAAGCTAAAGTAGGTATCAAGCTTTTTACCTACCATGGTTACTACTTAATATTTTGTAGATAGTGACTGATTTGGATGGATATAACTATACAGTGTGTTGAGTGTTCATCTAACAAGTTCGAAGTCTCTGGATGGAGTTAGTGGAGTAGCATCTGAAATCCAGAAGGAGAAAAAGGTACCATATGCTATTCACCTTAAAGCTGTCTTGACACTGATGCTCAAAGATTTTTCATAAGATGTGTAAATGCCATGATTTGGCGTACATCTTGCTTCTTTTATGTCTCAATATCGGATAATATAACCTTCTATTCTTTTATCTTCTGCAACCTTACCTCTGCATCCCTGTTTTTGTTTCAGGGACGAGATGTCTACATTTTGGTATGTGCATCAGAGAGGCAATGCGGATTGAAAAACATTTTTTTCCGCTATTAATTCAATTTCATAACCACTAGAACAAACAAAAGTCTACACTGGACTGTTCCATATGATACACAATTCATAAAATAATTATCTTTTGGAAAAACTATATTGATGGTCTTGCAAATATTCATTTCATCATTTCTTGATGCTTTCATAGGGTGCAGCTAATGTAGGGAAGTCAGCATTCATCAATGCTCTGCTGAGTAAGTCATCTGTACTCATTGTTATTCTATCACTTGTCGTTACAGTTTGTATCAGCTCAGAGGCCAGTCTTTTGATGTATCTGCCACCTCTGTTTTTGTCTTGGTGCTGGTTTAGCTAATTTCTTATAGGGCCTATATCTTTGCGGTTTACTTTGCATTTATTGTCTATGTGATTCATTGTACAGAAACAATGGCTGAAAGAGACCCTGTTGCAGCAGCAGCGCAAAAGTATAAGCCAATTCAATCTGCTGTGCCGGGAACCACCTTGGGTCCAATTCAGATCAACGCCTTCCTTGGAGGAGAGGTACAAACTTAAACCACCACCTTCTGAATGTAGTACGTGCCAATATTTAACAAAAAAGAAAACACCTTATTATAACAAAAGCTGTATGATACACCTGGTGTGCACCTACACCACAGACAAGCAGCTGTTGTTCATTCAGATGATTTACCTGCCCTTGCTCCTCAAAATCGGCTCAGAGGCCAATCTTTCGACGTAAGTCTAATATTTTTCTGCCTGTTAAAGACTATTTTGCCAATTGCATCAATATGATTTTATTGTGCTCTGTTTCTTACAGATCTTAGCATTGGCGACTCAGTTATCACGTAGTCCCACGGGTGAGAGCTTAAAGGGTTATACATTTTTTTGGGGAGGTCTCGTCAGGATTGACATCTTGAAGGTAATATTACTACTGGAATGAACGCTAGATTATGTTTCATGGTGGATATCAGTATTTAAAGTCATTACATACTTGGGCATATTGTAGGCGTTACCGGAAACATGTTTGACATTCTATGGACCAAAGGCTCTTGAGATTCATGTAGTACCAACCGAAACCGCAAATGACTTTTACCAGGTGATTTTTTTTACCACATCAGTACCAACTTGACAAATTCATTGCTATCGGAGGACAAGTTTGATCTTTCTTGTTTCTATTTCAGAAAGAGCTAGGTGTGCTTCTGACACCTCCATCAGGGAAAGATCAGATGCAGGAGTGGAAAGGGTTACAATCTCACCGTTTACTTCGAATCGAATTTAACGGCGCAGAAAGGTGAAATAACTGTTATCATCTATTCGTATCTCTTGGGATTACACTTTAACCTAACATCGCACGTTTCATTATCAGACCTGCTAGTGATGTGGCGATTTCTGGATTAGGATGGATTTCAATTGAACCAATCCGAAGAACTCAAGGATCTGAACCAAGGGCTCTCAATGAAGCAGAGCACGAGATACGTCTGTGTGTGAGTGTACCAAAACCAGTTGAAGTGTTTGTCCGACCAACATTGCCCATTGGTAGTTCTGGTGCAGAATGGTATCAGTACCGTGACTTAACCGACAAGGAGGAAGAACTAAGACCTAAATGGTACTTTTAAAATAACTTAACCGAACACAAAGATCAATTTTGTTACTTCAACTATATACTGTACCTGTTACCAAACCAGAGTTGTAAAATAGTATATTGTTTGTAATGAAATTTAGTATTCAATAATTAAACATAAAGTCGACAACATTTTAGAAACTGGAAAATAAACAAAGCTCTACATCAACATTTGAATAAATATTAAACAAATAAGTCACTAGACTGCAGTGGTATCTACGGTAGATGAACCACGGTCATCTTGTGTCGGAATCACAACCATGTTGTCATACACAAGTGCAGCTATGGCTCCTCCAAGCAAAGGCCCGACCCAATACACAGCTTGGTTCTTGAAGCTTCCATACACCATTGCTGACCCAAAGGCGCAAGCTGGGTTCATGGAGCCTCCAGAGAAAGGACCGGCTGCTAAAACATTGGCTCCCGCAACAAAGCCTATGAATATTGTTCCCACGGCTAGGGGCAAACCCCTCCTGGGGTCATTAGCCGTGAACACAGTATAGACCAACACAAACGCTAAAACACCTTCGAGAACCGATGCTCCAAATCCAGTCATTTCTCCGGCGATCTTGTAGATCGGTACATGCTGGTAAATTCAAACAGAGATATATAAAACCCCAAATCAACTTTACAAAGACAAAATGTAATTTAAATATGTGTGCTACTTACTTGTTCGACGACAGTGACTTTGAGAACAAGACAAGCCATGACAGAGGCAATCATCTGAGAAGTCCAATAAAACAAAGCGGTTGGAACACTAATCCGACCAGCAACCGCCATCCCAAACGTGACAGCCGGATTCACATGGCCACCAGAGACGTTCCAAGAGATGTAAACCGACGATGATAACGCAAACGCATTCGCAATCGCTGGTAGTAATACACTGAACGGACCCGTCACATCACCCGCCAACAACTTCCCTGTTAAAACACACGATAAAAGATTTCATCTCTTGATGGAAAAAAACAAAAAGCAATTCGAAAATTTGATAGATCAAATTACTTGAAGCCATGACGGATCCAACGGCTGCGAGGACGAAGTAGAAGGTAGAGATAAACTCCGAAATGTAACACCTTAAAGCATTCATACTTACTGCTCCTTGAAACTTACTTGATAACGACGTTGGAATCATTCTTCTGTTTCAATAAATGATTTCTCTTGTTTCTGTTTGTGAAGTGAATGTTGGTGAATCTATCTGTAAATATTGAGAGAAGGGTAACGTCTTATATGACTTATCAAAAAATTTAACCGTCCGAAAACAAACGTGTAGAGACAAACTAGTGAGAGTGGGAAGTTATTTACGGTTATTAAGTTTTATGAATTTCATAAAACCCCCACAAAGAAAAGTTATACTTTTTCGTACCCTTGGTTTTGCTTAATTTAGCATTGACCCCTAAAATATTAAATAGAAAAAGACACTGTATATTCAAGTAAGTTTACACGTTTGTTATGTTCATGACTTGATTTCAAACAACTTATAAAAGTAAAAGTGAACAGTAACTTAAATCTCATCAGATCTCACGATGGCCAATTCCTATACCAACCGGCCCAAGCCGAAACTAAACCACTTATACCAAGTGTAACCGTGTGGTTACAAAACGGGTTGGGTTCAATTTCGGCCAATGCGATAATCAAATCCGCAATGTTAGCTGAAATTCCCATCAACCTCATCACTATATCTCCCCGAATTTCACTAATTTTCCGGCTCATATCTTCTTCCGGTTTATCATCGGCTGAATACCGGAGCTTTTTCAAGGATTCGACCCTCTGCTTTATAAAGATGCAATCGATGAGAATGAAGAAAACGTAACCAAAAGATTCGCCAAAAGCAGAGATGAAGCTCATTCTCTTGGCAATCTTGGGGTCTACAGTTCCGATTCTTGATAACCAAAGAAAATGATCAAAGAAAAAGTAAACCATCTCTCCCGAATTGGCTAGGAGCGCTAATAACCGAATCACCGGGGTTGCACCTGGGTTTCGTCTCAGCGCATTGAATCCTGTTAGAGATCTCCCGGTCCTGTTAACGAAAATTGTTATACTTCACATAAAGTGTATTAGTGTTATCGATGATATTAATATATGAATCAAATTTAGTAGAGCAGCTGGAGCATTCGCCAGTATATTCAAGAAAATGTTGGAGGATATAAATCAACAAGTGAGTAGACTATATTTACGATTATGCCACTAAGTAGATTAAGTGATTAGACAGAAGCAGGACCTGAAGGCTTTGCGGCTGAGACCGGATGCCACCTCCCACTTCTTGAACCTCTCAGCAGTATCGGGTCGTGTGGCTTCAACATGCCAGCACGCGAGCTTGGAAACGTATTGGAATGTCTTCACAAGCTTGTCTATACCGTCTCTCTTCGCCAAGAACACCACCAGCTTGTCCACCGTGTCCGAAGACATATTATTGCGGAAGGAGAGAAAGAAAAAAGATGTTATGGAGATGATGAAGATGGTATAAGCCACAAGTCACGTTTGTGCTCGACTTAATCCTCTCTCTTTTGTTGGTTTTGAGGTTTGAGTTTATGATGATTGGTTTGTGGTGGTTACTACTTGCTCTTGCTGCCTCATGTTTGATATTAATTAAAGCTTTGGGATAAAAACATATATTTGTCTCATATATGTAATATGTGTGGAAGAAATTTTCATACATATCCGGAATTTTGTGTCACAGAAACTCTTATAAATTATTTTATGTTTTGCTGTACCGGAAATTGAACATAATTCTCTCTATTACAAATTGATTGATTGTTGGAGAATGTGTATGCACAAAATATAGATAAATGCGATGGTCTGTACTAATGGGCTTGACTTAGCTTCAAGGTAATACTGAAAAAGGATTACAAGGGCTTCGAAAAGCTTTTTTAATCGTGGTGCTGATTGGTAAGGTTGTGGTTCTTGATTTTGGCGATAAGTTTTTGGTTGTAAAATTTTTGGTGGTAGAGAATGTGGTTCTAGAATGTGAATTTTATTATTAATAAAAGTAGTGATTTGGTAACAAAAAACAGTAGAAACTATGAATGTTAGTTTAAATAATATCTTTTTTTAATATAAATTTTAGAAAACTCAAAAAATTATTCTTTTATATATACATTTGAAAAACTTATTTTATTCATTATGAAATTATAAATATTATGGTAACATATTTTGTTCCATAAATAAATATTTGATATTTTATATTTATATATTGTAAAAGAATTAAAAGAATGGTTTTAAAGTTTTAAGTGGAAATTATATTAGTTTTGAATTTACTTCTTATAAATAAATATAACTATTTTTTATTTTAAATAAAATTAAATTATATTAATTTTTTTTAAAAATAGTTGAATTTAAGCAATGAAAAACATAGAAAAGTGAAAAAAGCCATAAAAAGTGACTTTTTTTTTTTGGTAAGAATAAAAAGTGACTTTTTGAAATGAAGGAAAAATCATGAACAAATCTAAAAAGGTAGCTTTTACAGTTTTAAAACTTTTTAAAAAGTAAAAGTTGTTAAAACCCTATTGACTAGAAAAATGTTGTGAGGACTGTTAGACCTAAAAAAAATGCTCACAGTCATGTTACCAATCACCACCTACCACCTATGTCTTGTGTTAATGTAAATAATTTTATTGCATGAGAACACAAGTGTATCATTCTACCAATTGTTTAATGTTCTCATTGCAGAATTTGCTATTTTTAATGCTTAACTTGTTACACGAGCCACGTACTTTCAAATATTGACTTTCACATGCAATTCGAAGTTGAATCGACCTTAAATTTATTTAAATTTTGATCCAAAATTCTAAAGTTGTGAAGTAGACCCGCTTCTCTCTACAAACTCACCTCTTTGTGTTTCTCTCGGGGATCGGCGGATGGCGGCTCAACCAGCGTCGGAGCCAATCCCTCTTTCTTTTTTCTTTTTTGTAGTTGATATCTTTAGAGATGTGAGGTTTGTGAGATTTAGTATGGTGTTTTTTGAAGAAAGATATGTTCGTGTTCGATCTTCTTCTTCCTTCATCTCTCTGTTCTTTTGGTCTATGACCACATGCATGTCTCTGAGGATAGTCTTGCGTTCGGGATTGGGTTGATTTAGTCCTCAACCCTTCACCTGATTTTGGTTGATTCCTGCATCCCTTCTCTTTCCCGATTCTTCTTATGCTTGAAGAGGTCGTTGTCATCCGTTTGTGCTCGATCGAAGATTGCGATTCAGCATCTTCCACAAATGATTGTCTTCGCTTCTCGTCTCTACATCTAAGGTTAGATCGAGGTCTTTATCTTTTATGGGTTGATTCAAGCGTTTCTTCTAACTGTTCCGCAATGTACGATGGCAGTAAATTGGCCGGTGTATCTCGGGGTTTCAGATTTGGTCTCAATGGGGAGGTAGACTTGATTTCTAGAGGAGGAAGAAAAAGGCTTTGCATGTGTAGTTTAGGGTTTGAATTGTGTTATATGGTTTCAATTTAAGATTAGATGCAGTTTGGTTTTAGGGGAGAAAGGTAATTTAGTAATTGAACTGCTTCATTATTGCGTTGAAGTACATAAACTTTATATCAGTGCCATTTGGTACATGAATTTAAATATTTCGGCCGAATCGCACATAAACTTTTTTGGATGGCCAAATCATATATGTTGACTTAACAGGGTTAGTCAACAGTTAAATTTTTTTTTTTCCTCTCTTCTCAACATCAATATCTCAAAAGCAAAACGATTTTTAGATTGAGTTTAGATTGAATTTATAAACAAAGAATTATGGAGTTTAGATTGAAGATGTAAGAAAGTAAAATATGAAGAAACAATTCTACTTTAATCATCCATTAATCCCTAATTCGATTTTGGTTATAAAAAATTCATTTCATTTTTTTTTTTTTTGGAATCTAAATTTGTTTTCTTGACAATTATTTTGAAAGAAATTTGGATGTATAAAAAAAAAAAAAAAAACAGAAATTTCATAAGTAATCATAATCTGTCCATGTGGAATAACTTTAACCATTTTCTTGGGTTTTTGGTTAGGTATTTAATTTCTCATTTTCTTGGTTAGTGAAAAAAACCCATTTTTATATCATAATTTTTTTTTTTCTTAATGATTGGATTTTACAAATTATGGATTTTAATTTTGTTTTGGATTTTATAATTATAGAGTTTACTGATTCTAGATTTTATGAGCTAATTTTAGATTTAATTATGAAACTTTAATCCATGAATCATTTTTTTGTAAATTCAATATTTCACGTTTTGCGAAAAGAACAAGATGAATTTTTTCAAAAAATTAAACTAAAATTATACAAAACGACGTCCTTTTATTTATGAGATAATGGTGTTGATCCGAAAAAATAAAATCGTTTTATTTATGAGATAATGATGTTGAGAAAAGTAAAAAAAAAATTAACAGTTGACTAACACTATTAAGTCAACATGTATGGTTTGACCATTCAAAAAAGTGTATGTGCGTTATGGCCAAAATATTTGAATTCATGTACCAAATAGCACTGGTATAAAGTTTATGTACTCTAACGCAATAATGAAACAGTTCAGGTCCTAAATGGCAGTTTTTCCTTGGTTTTAGTATTCAATCCCTTTCTTAGTTTTTTTCGTTTAATTTTTCGTAATTCCTGGTTTGAGCGTTAATCTCCCTTGTTTGGGCTCTCTTTCCCTTGTTTGGACGTTAATCTATGGACTGTAAGTGTGTTTGTTAAAGTTCTTAATAAAATTATGTGTTAAAAAAACCTTAAATTTATCTATTTTAAAATTATTATGCTTAGTTTTTTTTAAATACAATACTTTAGTACTTTTCATCAAGAATAATTTTGTTACTATTAACGTAAACTATGTACACACCTTTTCTTAAATATAAATATCTACTACATAAAAATTAGAGAGAAGAACTAGAATGACACACAATTTATAGATTTGTGCTAAAATGACACAACCCCAAAAAAGTTGACTAGAATGACACACATGTTTGGTAAAATATCCAAAAAACCATAGCCTTGAATTTTTTTTTTCTTTGATGCCATTTAACTATATTTTGTGCTGATTTAATTTAAATACCAAAATATTATAATTAAAATCCTTAACAGATTTAATAAAAAAAGAGAAATAAAAAACAAAACCCAAAACCTGGGTTAATCTCCTCAATTGAAACGAAGAGTCACTTTTTACCCCACCCCCAAAATTTCAAACTCGCTTCCGGAGGCCGTCTGTGTCAATCTCCTCGCCGGCGTCGTTTGTTTTGGCCATTATAGTCTCGCCCTCGCCTTCTGTGCCACCGTAATCTCAGCGGTGAAGCGAATCGAGGAAGTCCTATAAACCCTCGGAGAAGACTGTTCTGGTTCTGGACTCGCCGTCGCCTTTGGTTTGATATCTAGTCGCCGTTATCGTCTCGCCCTCGCCTTCTGTGCCACCATAGTCTCAGCGGCGAAGCAGCGGCGAAGCGAATCGAGGAAGTCCTATAAACCCTCGGAGAAGACGGTTCTGGTTCTGGACTCGCCGTCGCCTTTCGTTTGATCTCTAGTCGCCGGTTGGTGTAGATCTCGAGTCCCACATTACGAAGGTTGCTTCGGAGAAGACGGTTCTGGTTCCTCCGGGAGGAGACTGTTCTAATTTCCAAAAGTTTTCCTAAACCTCGCCGACTCTATCAGCCTCTACTAACCCAAACCGTGTTTCGATTTGTCTCAGGTAAAATCAATTTCATCTATCTCGATTATATTTGGTTTTCAACCCAAACCCTATCTTGATTTGTCTTCTGCTTTGATTCTTGTGATTTTCATTTTTCAAATCTTTCTTTTGGGTAGCTTTTGCCGCGATGTTTTCAGTTGTTCTTGACAGATTTTTTCGAAAAACCTTCATACTTTGTAAAAGACTGATTTATTAGCTTAATCATGACAGACTTAATGTATTAGGCATGGCAGATTTTCTGCTGTCGCCACAGATTTTATTACACTACATGACAGATTATTTTGAAAACCGCATACTAGTATTGGTGTATGGCTGATTTTTTCACTGCAGTAATTTACATGTATGGACTAATGCTTCTATTCTCTAATTATGATTGACAGAGATGGTGTCTGCGAATGATGCAAACAAGAATTATCCTATACGGCTTTTTCCGGAGAGTAAGGTACCTACACAACATAGGAGCATGAATCACAATTGCCACTTGGTGAATGTCTCTCGGATCAAGTCAGAGTTGGGTGAAGATGTGTGGCTGGACTTGAAAATTCTCCAATTGGTGTTATCTCAAAGTTCTGTGAGATTCATTACACTTATTGGGCCAGTATTGTCCACTACTTTCTCACTCACCAGTTGTTGACTGATATGGAGCATGAGCTGTGGAGTCTAATTGAAGGGCATCCTATAAGATTCTCTCTGCATAAGTTTGAAGAAATTACTCAGCTTAATTGTAAGCCTTTCAGTGGTGAAGAGGAGGCAGAGNAAACTATGATTCCCAGATCTCGAATATACCTGATTAATGGATGCAGCGGAAGATTGATTGATCAGGAAGCCGAGATTCAAAGCCCCTCAAATGCTGGACCTCTACTGGTATCCACACGCACACGAACTGGAACAGCTGGAATGCTAGTTCCTGGAAAAACTGGGACTTAGGGTTCCTGGAAACTGAAAACTTTTCTGTTTCTGGGAAAACTTATGATCAAACTCAGAGCCCCTGATCCCCTTATATAGGGGAAATCTCCTGAGCTTTTCAGAAACCCTAAAANCCAAAGCCCAATGTCTGACCGACCTATGTGTCGATCGACACACTCCATGTGTCGATCAACGCATGAGCTTTGTATCGATCGGCACAACTCATTGTGTCGATCGACACCTTGCAATTTCCACTTGCCAATTTTCCAGTCGCTTAGGTGTGTGACCCTATAGGATCATNGTATGGTCAAGGCACGACCTACACAAGGAACTATGGGAATTCAAGCTATCAGCCACCACCACAAAAGTCCTTAGAATCAAGCAGGCTCGAGTCAATGATGGAGAGACTTCTTGAGGGACAACATAAGCTAAGGAAGTTTTTTGGAGAAGTACAAGGCGGTCCGAGTGTGTTTGGTCCTGCGGTGATTGGTTTATAAGGGTGGAGATGACATCTGCGATCTGCAAAGGGGAAGGTAAGTTTCAAGGTTTT
>OVAF01002920.1:0-14015 GCA_900406245.1 Odontarrhena argentea | reverse complement strand
AACAACTATGTTAGAGACATACAATGAGTATGATTTCAGGACACCTTTCCTTCACCATCGGCACTAAGCGTTGAAGTATGGCCGTCGGCCTCACGAACTCCTAAAGAGCTCTCGGCACCAAGGTATGGGAGTGTGCCATCGGCCCCAAGGGATTCCCAAGGAGCCATCGGCCTCAAGGGACTCCCAAGGAGCCGTCGGCCTCATATGGGTGATGATGCCGTCGGCTTCAAGGTTGTGTGATGGTCATCAAAGTCTTGAGGAGCCCTCGGCACCAAGGACCAGAAAGGAGCCCTTGGCACCAAGGACCCCTGAATGTTGGCGTGGTCGTCACGTTGAAGACGGGGGTCATTGCCAAGTTGAAGGTTTGTAGTCGTCGTAGTTAGTTGCTTCAGGGTGATGTCCAAGTCGGCCTGTCTGACGGCGACGTCCAGATCGGCATGGTCAGACAGTTGACGTCGTCCTCAGACAGTCGTCGTCTCCAGACAGTCGTCGTCCTCAGACAGTTGACGTCGTCTTCAGACAGTCGTCGTCCCCAGACAGTTGACGTCGTCTTCAGACAGTCGTCAATTTCAGGGAGAACATGTCTTCATTTCTCCGCAACTGCGGACATCTCAAGATGCCCGCAGACGCTAGGCATCAGTCTTCTGGAGAGCGCTAGTCTTCAGTTTCATACTTAGTCGTTTTCCTGTAAGCTGAGTCATCGTTGACTTTTGTCCGTTGACCGTTGACCTTTGACTTTTAACAATGGGGGATTTTATACCCCAACAATAGTTTTTATTTTCCCGCGATATTAATTACAGCGTTTTATAAAAACAAACGCTATGAAAAAATCCCGTCTCCGTTTACAATAGCAGGACGGTAAAAAACGCTATTGTTTGATGCTATTGAAACCCACATTTCTTGTAGTGCATCTTAGTCCGCTTGCTAATGCTTCCCTTCCTTTGACATGGATCACACTTAGCTACATACTCTTGAGCATCTTACAACAACGTTGGCCAATAGAAGCCCGCTTGAAGAGCTTTTTGAGCCGTTTTGAAAGAAGGAAAATGTCTTCCATAGCTCCCATGACAATGATATCAGATGCCCTCAACCTCTTCCTTTGGGATGCACCATCTAAATAGATTGTCTTTGCACCGCTTGTAGAGAAACGGTTCATCCCAATAGTAATTCACAAAGTCTCTGAAGAATTTCTTCCGTTGGTGACAATCAAAGTCCGAAGGTTCATTCCCACAAGCTAGATAGTTCACGAAATCGACATACCAAGGGAATTCTTCCTTAAAAGTTTCTGTAGCAAAAGATTTTTCCATAATACGCTTCTCCTTCTTGAGAGTATTGATAGCATTCAAATACTCCTCGGGGAAATGATCATCAATTTGGAGATCATCATGAATCCTTATTCGTGATAAATGATCCGCTACACCATTCTCGATGCCTTTCTTGTCAATGAAACTCTTGAAGTAATAACATCCATCTAAGAAGCCTCGGCTTGGCGTCTTTTTTGGTCATCAAATAACGTAATGCGGAGTCGTCCGTGTAGACAAATAACCTTAGACCCGAGATAGCTTCTAAACTTTTCAAAGCATATACCACGACTAAGAACTCTTTTTCCGTGGTAGCATATTTAGTTTGGGAAACATCTAGCGTCCTACTAGCATAGTAGATCACGTGAAGCTTTTTCTCTTTTCTTTTTCCTAGCACGGCCCCAACCGCGCAATCGCTAGCGTCGCACATGATTTCGAAAGGGAGGTTCCAATCCGGAGGTTGGACAATTGTAGCACTAACTAATGCCTCCTTGATCGTAAGGAACGCCTCTAGACATGCTTCATCAAACAAGAACTCAACATCTTTACAAAGAAGTCGTGTCAAAGGTCTCGTTTTCTTTGAAAAATCTTTGATGAATCGTCTATAAAACCCGACATGTCCCAAGAAGCTTCGAACCCCTTTGACATTAGTTGGTGGCGCCAAAGACATCATAACCTCAATCTTCGCTTTATCAACCTCAATACCGTCTTTGCTAATCCTATGCCCAAGCACAATACCATCTTGAACCATGAAATGACATTTCTCCCAATTGAGCACAAGGTTGGTGTCTTCACATCTTTAAAGTACCCTACACAAATTAGCAAGGAAACAGCAAAAGAGGAACCATAGACCGAGAAATCATCCATAAAGACCTCCATGACATCCTCAATCAAGTCCGAGAAAATAGACATCATGCACCTTTGGAAAGTAGCCGGTGCATTACATAGCCCAAATGGCATCCTTCGATAAGCAAAGGTACCATAAGGGCATGTAAATGTTGTCTTTTCTTGGTCTTGAGGTTGTATGGGGATTTGGAAAAAGCATGAATATCCATCAAGTAAGCAATAAAAAGAATGATTCGCTAAACGTTGATATATCGTGGTTTTTATCGGTTTTCAATCACGATATCATTTTTTTTATCGAGTCTTATTCGTGTTTTTAGTGTCAAAATCAGTCTTATCAGGTTTTAGCATGCTTTGGGAGTTTTTTGTGACTTTGGGATACATTTGGAGTCAACCGGACAAAAGAGATTCAAGATGAGTGAAGTTACTGGATGATACGCTAACGAATTGCTCGTTGGATCACCGAACGATCGATCTGAACTCAGATCGATCGATCCCATTAAATCGATCAGGAGGAATCGGGGAATCCATGGATCGATGAAAGGCAAGGAGATTGACCGATCCACTCAAATCGATCGATCTCTACAAGGATCGATCGATCCCATTTATTCAGAAAAGATCGAACAATTCAGGGATCGACAAAGTGCAAGAAAAGAAGATCGATCTGACCAGATCGGTCGATCCTATCAACAGATGGACCGACCCCGACCATTTCAGGGCAAAAGAAAGTTTCCTTTTCTCACGAGGATTGGCCCAGAAGTTTCCAGAGTTTACCTTTTTTACCCAAGACGTGTTGAACCTTATAAATAGTGTTTTCTAGCCATTGTTTAGGCTATCCTTTACTTTGACATTGATTTTGTGAGCAAGAGCTTTAGGGAGACGATTCCACATCCGAACCCTCTTTGTATCTTTCTCTATTTGATTTATGCAATTTCATTCAGCTATGCTTTGTGTTTGCATAATGATGTCTGAGTAATTCACCTGTTAGGTTTATGGTTTTTTCAAGGGTAGATGAAGGATTAATTGACTTGTTAGGATTGTTAGGGATATTATCAGTTCTTCATCTAGACTGTTCTTAATGCTAGTTTTAGCCTGATCAACTGGAATTAGATCCTAGGTTAGTTATTATACACGGGAGTGTTAGTAATTGCCTGAACTGTCTTAGATGAGCAAATTGACTAGGTGCAAAGGAATTTGGCTTAGGAAATTTGTGAAGAATTGAACCTGTGCTTTAATGCTTGTTAATCGGATTAGAATTGCAAAGGAATTTGGATTCTAGGAAGTTTAGCATAGATAATTTGGAGTTGTTTATTTGGGTAAAACTTAATCCCTACCAAGTTTTTGGCGCCGTTGTCGGGGACTTAGATAGTTGCCTGCACTTTATCTTATTAGAATATCGTCTAAGTTTTTGTTTTTCAGTTTTACTTACTAGCTCTCTGCTGTGGTTGTTTCAAGTTTATGCCTCATCGCAAAACCAGGAGCAACAAGAACAAGGATCTTATTTCGTTAAGCAAAGAAGAGCTAGCACGCTTGGAGAGAACGAACAGGAAAGCGAAAACTCAAACAGACATGGTGAACCCACTCGTACTCGTCCAAGGAGAAGGTGGACAGCTGTTCGACATTGAAGGAAATAGTCGTAATGCACAAGGCCAGAAGCTTGATGCCAATGGCAATGTGATACAGGAGATAGCCGAACACCACCAGGAGAACGACGAAGGTGATCTTCAGGCAGCAAAAACACTTGCTGATCATAATAGACCTGACCAGTTCTATGCCAACAGGTCAGCTATTCGACCCCCTTCTGTCGAAAGGCATGATTTTCAAATCCCTGTCCAATATTACTCTCTTATGGGGCAGCATCAGTTCCATGGCCTTCCCAGTGAGCATCCTATGGATCACATTGAGAAGGTCGAACATATCGTTGATGGACTAAAGGCAAATGGAGTCAGTCGTGACTACCTATTCTGCACTTTGTTTCCTTTTTCTCTTGCAGGAGAAGCGTCAACGTGGCTCAAACAGCTGGCCCCAGGATCTCTCACCACCTGGGATGGGACAAAGAACGAGTTCCTCAACAACTTCTATGATGATTCTCGTTCAGAGGACCTGAGGAACAAGATTTCTACCTTTATGCAGGGTCCCAGGGAGTCATTCAAGTCTTGCTGGATCAGATTTCAATCCTACCAGCGAGACTGTCCTCATCACTGCTTCACAGAAGCTCAGCTGCTAACCACATTCTTCAGATGGGTTGATTGGATGTACCAGATGTCTCTCAATGCTGCATCCAACGGAAATTTCATGACTAAAAGCCCTAAGGATGCTCTTATTCTTATCAGGAATCTCTCCTCTAGCAGCAGTACAAAGATATCTGACTACGAAAGGCATAAACAGGCCGGAAGTTTGGAGAGCAGCCAGATTGCAGAGGTTCAAGCCAAGCTAGACTCTCTCCATAACATGCTGGTCGGGAAGAGCAAGAAGACAGTGCAGTTTGCATCTGATGTGGACGCCATTGAGAATGAAAGAGAGGACGAGGATGTTAACTACGTTGGTGGAGGTTATGGGCAAAAGTTCCAATATGGCCAAGGTAACAGGAACTTCACCCACAATGGACAGCGAGGGTTTGAAGCAAATAATTCGTCCAGTAGACCATTCAAGAGTTCATTCCAGAAACCAGCTCAGAATAGTGGTTTCACTAGGACGTATGGGAATTCATCGTACCAGTCTCCGCTACCACAATTAGCAGAATCAAGTAAGCTCGAAGCAATGATGGAGAGGCTTCTTGAGGGACAGCAAAAGCTAGAAGTGGGGTTCAATGGGAAGTTCGATTCTCTATACACGGACTTGAATGGGAAGATTGAACAGATCAACATTCATATGAAGAAGCTTGACACTCAGGTAGCTCAGACGGCGGAGTCGGTTAAGAGACAAGACGGGTTTTTTCTAGGAAAGACTGATGCAAATCCCAGACAACACGTCAACGCTATCAACTTGAGGAGTGGAAAGCAAGTCCAATCTGCTGTTGGAACGAATTCGAAGCCAAAACGACCAGATTTGCTTGAAGAAGAAGCTGAGACTGCAGCTCCCAAACCTGCAGAACCTGTGACGATAGATACGGATCTGAGTGTTGATCAAGATGTCACAAAACAGCCTGCACGCACTCCTGAACGCGTCTATGTGCCTAAGGTTCCTTATCCTAAGCCTCCTAAGAAGTCTAAAAAGGAGATAGAAGATGCGTTGTGCAAGGCTATGATGGATAAGGTGAAGATTGAGCTACCCTTGGCAGACATGACTCGTCTTTCACCTGTTCTAAAGCGCTACATGAAGAAGAGGTCATGATGACAAAGGAAGTCAGCGCAGTTCTCATGAACAAGATAGCTGAAAAACTACCAAACCCAGGGAGTTTCGTACTTGATTGTTCTATTTTGACTGAGCAATTTGAGCGTTCTCTTTGTGATTTAGGTTCAGGTGTGAATCTTATGCCATTCTCGGTTGCTCAAAGGATGCAGATGACAGACTTCAAGCCCACTAGGGTCTCTTTGATCCTAGCAGACAGATCAATTCGTTATCCTGAAGGTCGTCTTGAAGATGTTCTTGTGAAGATTGGCGAATGCTTCATACCTGCTGACTTCATCGTCTTGCGCTATGACGAAGAGCCCAAGGACCCTCTTATCCTTGGAAGGCCATTCTTGGCAACTGCTGGTGCCTTGCTCGATTGCAAGAGTGGAGACGTAGCCCTCCGCATAGGCGACATTGAGATGAAATTCACAATCGACAAGCTGATGAAAAGACCCACCATTGATGGACAAACCTTCTATGTAGACACTCTCACTGAATATGCAGAAGATGTCTTCCATGACATGCGTTCAGATGACCCATTGGAGAGGGCTTTAGTGTGTTCTACTACTTTCGAGTACCACTTGGATGACATGGCTGCTGGGTATGTTAAAATGCTTGATACAGGTGACCAGATTGGGAAAATGGTGACCCACGAACTGCTGCCCACAATACCTGCGAAAATTGAGATTCCAAGCGATTGGAGTGAAGCTCAAGCTCCCAAGGTGGAGCTAAAAACACTTGCAGCAGGTCTAAGGTATGCTTTTCTTGGTCCCAATTCGACTTATCCTGTTATTGTGAGCTCTGAATTGGCTAACGACGAACTAACCAGTCTGCTAAGCGCGCTTAGATAGTTTCGTAAAGCCATTGGCTACTCTTTGAGTGATCTTACAGGTATCTCGTCAGATTTGTGCACTCACCGCATTTATCTCGAAGACAACTCCAAGTCTTCCATTGAGAATCAAAGGCGATTGAACCCCAACCTGAAGGAGGTAGTCAAGAAGGAGATTCTGAAACTACTGGAATTAGGGATCATCTACCCAATTTCGGACAGTTCATGGATCAGTCCTGTGCACTTTGTGCCAAAGAAAGGAGGCATTACGGTGGTGGAGAACGAAAAGGATGAGCTGATTCCTCAAAGAATGATCACTGGGCACCGTATGTGCATCGATTATAGGAAGCTCAATGCTGCGACCAGGAAAGATCACTTCCCACTTCCTTTCATTGATCAGATGCTGGAAAGATTGGCGAACCACCCATACTATTGCTTCCTAGATGGGTACTCAGGCTTCTTTCAAATCCCAATCCACCCAGATGATCAAGAGAAGACCACGTTCACATGTCCCTATGGCACATTTGCTTACCGACGAATGCCGTTTGGACTGTGCAACGCTCCTGCCACCTTCCAGAGGTGTATGATGGCTATCTTTACAGACATGATTGAGGAGATCATGGAGGTCTTCATGGATGACTTTTCAGTCTATGGCCCATCGTTTGACGACTGCTTGAAGAACCTGTGTAGAGTGCTTCGGAGATGCGAAGAGAAGCACTTGGTCTTAAACTGGGAGAAGTGTCACTTTATGGTTAAAGATGGCATAGTTTTGGGTCACAGAATTTCTAAAGCAGACATTGAAGTTGATAAGGCAAAGATTGAGGTTATGATTAACCTGAAACCGCCTACTTCAGTGAAAGAACTTCGCAGATTTTTGGGACATGCCGGCTTTTAAAGGAGGTTCATCAAGGACTTCTCCAAAATTGCCCGCCCGCTCACCGCCCTTCTCTGTAAGGATATCCCGGCCCATTCATTTTTTATGTTGAATGTTTGTCTGCTTTCGAACAGATTAAACAGGCTTTGGTAAGTGCTCCCATTGTCCGACCACCGGACTGGAACTTACAATTCGAAGTGATGTGCGATGCAAGCGACTTCGCAGTTGGAGCTGTTCTCGGACAAAGAAAGGACAAGAAGCTACATGCTGTCTACTACGCCAGTCGCACACTGGATGACGCTCAACGAAACTACACCACAACCGAGAAGGAATTCTTCGCAGTGGTGTTTGCTTTTGAGAAGTTTCGCCCATACCTGGTGGGAGCTGAGGTCATTGTTCACACGGACCATTCTGCATTGAAAGACGCAAAGCCGAGAGTGTTAAGGTGGATAATTCTTCTTCAAAAATTCAACATCACGGTACGCGACACAAAAGGGACTGAGAATGGAGTTGCAGACCATCTCTCATGTATTCGCATTGAAGACGATGTTCCTGTGAAGGACAATTTGCATGAGGAACACGTCTACATGATTGAGGCACGAATCTTCGAGCCAAATCTGCAACACGATGCGCCTAGCGCTTCATCTTCGTTGGTGTCTTTCGATACGGACCTGTGTATCGATCGACACCCAGGTATGCTTCACCTTTTTGCTGTTGATTCATCTTCCCCTTGGTTTAGTGATATTGCTAACTATCTTGCTGCAGAAAAGACACCTGATAACTTTTCAGGTTATGCCAAGAAGAAATTCTTGAGAGAAGTGCGCAGATACTTTTGGGATGAACCATACTTGTACAAGCATTGCCCTGATGGACTATACAGACGTTGTCTGCCTGAATCTGAGGTCCAAGATGTCTTGTTTCATTGTCATGGTTCTTCTTATGCAGGTCACTTTGCAACGGACAAGACGGTCTCAAAAGTGCTTCAAGCAGGTTTCTGGTGGCCAACAATGTTCCAGGATGCTCATAAATTCATCTTGCAATGTGATGCATGCCAACGGAAAGGGAAAATCAGCAAGAGACATGAGATGCCTCAGAACTTCATCCTTGAAGTAGAGGTTTTCGATTGTTGGGGAATCTATTTCATGGGTTCTTTCCCTTCGTCATATGGGAACAAGTACATCTTGGTGGCGGTGGATTACGTGTCGAAATGGGTTGAGGCGATTGCTAGTCCAACCAATGATGCTTCAGTCGTTCTGAAGATGTTCAAGTCCATAATCTTCCCTAGATTTGGAGTGCCAAGGATTGTGATCAGTGATGGCGAATCTCATTTTATCAACAAGGTTTTTGAGAAACTACTGAGATCACATGGCGTTCAACATCGCGTCGCCACTCCATATCATCCACAAACGAGTGGTCAAGTAGAAGTTTCCAACAGACAAATCAAGACTATTCTAGAAAAGGTCGTTGGTCCTACTCGCAAAAACTGGTCTACCAAGTTAGACGATGCACGATGGGCGTATAGGACAGCATTCAAGACACCTTTGGGTACTACGCCATTCCATTTGCTGTATGGAAAAGCCTGTCATCTCCCCGTTGAGTTGGAACACAGGGCTGCGTGGGCTGTCAAGATGCTCAATTTCGACATCAAATCAGCTGCCGAGAGACGTTTGCTGCAATTGAATGAGCTGGATGAGATTCGCCATCTTGCATATAAAAGCTCTAAGATCTACAAGGAACGCACCAAGGCGTATCATGACAAAAAAAATCATCAATCGCACATTCAAGCCAAATGACCAGGTACTTCTGTATAACTCTCGTTTACAATTGTTTCCTGGTAAACTTCGTTCTCGTTGGTCAGGTCCCTTCACCGTTAAATTGGTTCGACCATACGGAGCTGTTGAGCTGCTGAATCGCGATGGCAAAGGTTTTGTAGTGAATGGACAAACGATCAAACACTATTTCGCGCACACTGAGGTTCCAAACCGAAAGATTGTCCAACTTCAGGAACCACCAAACGCCTGAATGCGATAACGTCAAGCTCACGACGTTAAACAAGCGCTTAGTGGGAGGCAACCCACTTGTACGTTTTCTTTTACCCTCCCTATTTATTATCTATTTTATTATCTTTCCCACGCTTTAGGCCTAATCACCACTGGGACAGTGTTGGTTAAGTCTGGGGGAGGAAATACTTACGCATTTTTCTTTGTTTTTATTGTGTCTTGAGTCTTTTGTCAGTTTTATCGAGTCAAATTTTGTCCGAAACTATGACCCTTTCTCTAGTGGATTGTTTTTTTCATTTTCAGCTACGTGACCCTTTTACCTCAGAATCAATCAGACTCGACTATTGAAAAATCCAGAGGCCAATCAGTTACCAGAGACACCCATGCCTAGTTGCACTTCAATTAGGCATGAGCATATTGCACCCCTTCTATGGCTCGGTGTTCAAGGGCTTGATTCGCCGTCCAACACGTGACAAGCACAACAGTAACCCGAGATACTCTCCCTTTCGAAATATAGGACTGAAAAAAGAGAAATTCATCAATTCAAAGGGCATCCAAGCGGAGATGATTCTTAATCTGCGTTGGTGAGGAAGTCTATTACAATGATCCCGCTGATGATCCCACAAAGCAATGTAAGCGAGGCGAGGAGGGATCCGATGAAGCCAACTATTCGCTTATACCTTTGTAAAAGGATTCAAACTATGAGAAAAAAAAAAAAAAAAAGATGAAAAGAAAAGAAAAAGAAGAAAAATCATGAAGAGAAATCCATGATATAAAGGCAAATATCTTAAGTCTGGGGGAGAATTGAGGTTGCTTGTTGTGTCTTGACCATGTGCAAGGATGGGAAAGGAATCTAGAAGGTCCGAGAGCAGTTGAGACCGACAGTTGTGGAATGCTAAGATGGTTTAGTGATTTCCGGTGAAAACTGTGGGTTTGAATTTGGGAAGCTGAGGAAGCAATCGGAGAAGTACAAGGCGGTCCGAGTTTGTTTGGTCTTGCGGTAATTGGTTCATAAGGGTGGAGACGACATCTGCGATCTGCAAAGGGGAAGGTAAGTTTCAACGTTTTTAAACTTCTTTCACTTACTTAGTTTTTGCTTGGGGACAAGCAAGGGTTAAGTCTGGGGGAGTTGATATATCGTGGTTTTTATCGGTTTTCAACCACGATATCATTTGTTTTATCGAGTCTTATTCGTGTTTTTAGTGTATAAATCAGTCTTATCAGGTTTTAGCATGCTTTGGGAGTTTTTTGTGACTTTGGGATACATTTGGAGTCAACCGGACAAAAGAGATTCAAGATGCGTGAAGTTATTGGATGATACGCTATGGAATTGCTCGTTGGATCACAGAACGATCGATCTGAACTCAGATCGATCGATCCCATTAAATCAGGAGGAATCGGGCAATCCACGGATCGATGAAAGGCAAGGAAATTGACCGATCCACTCAGATTGATCGATCTCTACAAGGATCGATCGATCCCATTTATTCAGAAAAGATCGAACAATTCAGGGATCGACCAAGTGCAAGAAAAGAAGATCGATCTGACCAGATCGATCGATCTTATCAACAGATCGACCGATCCCGACCGTTTCAGGGCAAAAGAAAGTTTCCTTTTCTCACGAGGATTGGTTTACCTTTTTTACCCAAGACGTGTTGAACCTTATAAATAGTGTTTTCTAGCCATTGTTTAGGCTATCCTTTACTTTGACATTGATTTTGTGAGCAAGAGCTTTAAGGAGACGATTCCACATCCGAACCCTCTTTGTATCTTTCTCTGTTTTATTTATGCAATTTCATTCAGCTATGCTTTGTGTTTGCATAATGATGTCTGAGTAATTCACCTGTTAGGTTTAGGGTTTTTTCAAGGGTAGATGAAGAATTAATTGACTTGTTAGAGATATTATCAATTCTTCATCTAGACTGTTCTTAATTAATGATAGTTTTAGCCTGATCAACTGGAATTAGATCCTAGGTTAGTTATTATACACGGGAGTGTTAGTAATTGCCTGAACTGTCTTAGATGAGCAAATTGACTAGGTGCAAAGGAATTTGGCTTAGGAAATTTGTGAACAATTGAACGTGTGCTTTAATGCTTGTTAATCGGATTAGAATTGCAAAGGAATTTGGATTCTAGGAAGTTTAGCATAGATAGTTTTCGCAAAGGAAGTTGGTTAGATACAGAATGGGATTCGTGTTCTAGAATTGTTTTCCCTGATAATCTGCATGTCATTAATCTGGATTCACCTGAGAATTGCCAGAAACCTGACCTCGTTTTAATAAGTTTACAACTTCACCTGCTTTTGTTTATTTGATTCCATTAGATTAGTCACTTTATTTGCTTAACTTTATTCGAAAGTGATATTTGTCGTGCAACTACTTTGTCTCTGAGGAACGATAACCCTATATACTATAATTGCATTGCTGTGCACTTGCAGTTGTTTATTTGGGTAAAACTTAATCCCTACCAAACGTTCTAACATTTGATCAATGAATGGCAATGGGAAATGATCCTTTCTAGTAGATGCATTTAGCTTTCTATAATTGACACACATTCTATGGCATGTAACTACCCTAGTTGGAATCAATTCATTATGTTCATTGGTAATGACCGTAATTCCACCTTTCTTAGGGACTATATGAATTGGTGAGACCCAAGGGCTATCCGAAATGGGGTAAATGTTTCCCGCATCTAAAAGCTTAAGGATCTCTTTCCTAACAACATCTTTCAAATTTGGGTTCAACCTCCTTTGATGCTCAATGGAAGATTTAGATTCATCTTCTAGGTGAATTCTATGCATGCAAACAGATTGTGAAATGTCTTGAATATCATCTAAGGAATAATAACCTATAGTTTTCCTATACTTTCTCAATTCTATCAAGAGCATTTTCACTTCGTCATCTCCTAGAGCATCATTTATAATCACCGGGCAAGTAGAGTTTGTTCCTAAGAAAGCGTACCTTAGCCATTTTAGAAGTGGTTTAAGCTCAAGTTTGGGAGCGTTTAGCTCATCCCATGCTTCATCGCGTCCATTCATCGTGGTTCCATCCTCGGCTAACTTTGCTTTCCCATCCTTAGGCAATTCCTTCACCTCGAGCTTTAAGCATTCCTCTTCTACCATCTCTTCGCTTTCACAGAGAAACCTTTCAAAACCGTTGGTGTCTTCACTCAAAAACCCATGCTCGCTTTTCTCAACACGTAGAGCAATCTCCAAAAGGATCATCCATTCGCAATTATTCATCCATTTCACCATCAAGTATGTCATTTGTTTCAATCCAAAAGATTTGACCACCAATAGTAGGATTCTTCATTAAGGCTTGGATATCGAAATCTACAATGGTAACCCTTAATTTCAAACAAATTCTTCGCTTTCTAACATTAATCAATGCTCCCACGGTTGCAAGAAATGCCTTCCCAAGATTAGAGGGTCACTCGGTTCTTCATCCATCTCTAACACAATAAAATCGGCTGGCACATGAAACTTCCCCACCTTTAAACGCAAATCTTCAATCATTCCAACGGGATACCTCACCGACCTATCTGCTAATACCGAAGATATCCTACTAGGCTTAAAGTTTATGATTCCAAGATTTTGTAGCTACCGTTAGAGGCATCAAGCTCACACTAGATCCCATATCACGTAGGCTTCTCCTATAAATGACATCCCAATAGAGCAAGGTAGCAAGGTAAAGAGAAACTTCTCGAGTCTTTTAGCTTCCTCGGTATGGATTCTTGAATAATCAAGCTACATTCATAGCTTACCATCACCATCCCTTCTTCCATTCTACGCCTTTTTGTGCATAAATCTTTGAAGAACTTAGACCAAAATCGGATTATCTACAATATCTTCTAGCAAGGGCATGGTGATGACCACCTTATCTCAAATTTCCATAAATTTCTTTCTTTGCTTAGCTAAAATCTCCTTTATGAATCTTCCAAAAAATGGTAACTTCGGCTAGTAAGGAGGCGGTTCATAAGGAGTCTTTCGGCTAGCATTTGGAGATTGTTCCAATCTCTCTACCACTTCTCAATGCGATAGCTTTGCAATACTCTTTAGGATTGGCCTCGGGTTTTCCCGGTAAAGCTCCCATGGGACGTTTAAAAGAAGAGGCTACTTGAGCCACTTGACCCTCCAAAGACTTGACATTTGAATTAACTTGGTCAATTTGAGCTTGTAGCTCTTTGAACTTCCTATCCGTGTCTTGTTGATTTCGAGTTTGTCCCTCCACTATAGATTGAAACATGGCTTGGAAATAAACATATTGAGTGGGCCGGTTTGAGGTATTGGCTTGAGGTTGAAAGTTTTGTCCCTCTCGGTTGATATCCTCCTTGAGAGTTTCCACCTCTTAGTTGAATACCCCCTTGTTGGAAATTTTGATTGAACCCTTGTTGAGGTCTAGGTTGTGTAGTATTGTTGTAAGGCTTGGTTGGAAAGCTTAACCTTGATTACTAGATTGAGGGTACACTTGGTCTTGAGGGTTCTCAACATTAGTACTTCGGTGAGATAGGTTTGTGATATGAGCAAGGCAAGCAGCAAGGAAGTGGAACTAGAAGCTGAGCTTGAANCCAAGGCATTCAACAAAGCACTAGGAGGATTGCTTGATACCTTCTGGGAGCAAACAGAGCTACTTCATAACTTTGAAGACAAAGCTACTGAAACCATTCTGGTTTCAATTCAAGCACAATGAGTTCAACAATGGGTATGTGTCTCGTTTGTACTCTTTTCCTTGTTAGGTTTTGTCCCAAATGGGTTTTCTTGGCAAGGTTTTTAATGAGGTAAATGATTCACATCACCATAGCCCATTGTTAACTCAAATAAAACATGGCCAGCTCTT
>OVAF01002918.1:4292-19699 GCA_900406245.1 Odontarrhena argentea | reverse complement strand
GAAGTTTTCCAAACATCAAGTAGTTTTTCAAATAATTTTGCATGTTTACATCCACAAAGAACTTTATCAAATTTAATATAATATGGTTACGTCACTTTCAATATATTAAAATTTCGTCATATACAAATAAAACGATTTATAAACAAAATAAAAAAATTATTTACCCGCGTATCACGCGGAAAGTCATCTAGTTTAAAGGTAAAAGCCAAAATCAAATAAGAATGAAAATAGTGTTTTAACTTTCATTCTTTTAACTTTTTTGTAAAGTGCTTTAATGCTTTTCATTGTTTTTTTTATTTCCGTATTTTTTGGGTGTGTTCTCACGTACATATATGAAAAACAATTGAAAATGACCCATGTTTAGGTAATGTTTAATTGTATTATATTATGTAATTAAGTAGTCTCTACCAGCATTACTCCTTAAATTGCGGTGGACAACCTACCAACCCAGGCAGTATATAAACACTCTAATTTATTTTATTTTTTTGAATTTTTGTTTCTGTAGTATGCAAATTTAATGGTGTTACATATAATGATCAACTGATCAAATGATAGCCTTTCAATCAACGATTTTACAGGGCAGTTCTTCTTATAATACATGGTTCTACCTACAAAAGAAAAAATTAGTGCATTTGAATTTTAACATTTTGAATTTTTAAATATTTGAGATGCAACTCATTTTCTAAATAAAAAAATTATCAAACTAACAACATCTGGTGCACTCTTTTGTTCTCCGAGTGTGGCTGATTCTTTTGTTTGGGGACACACTCCTCACGGTTCCTATTCCTCCAAAAGTGTTTACAAGGTTCTCCAAATACTCAAGCAGGATGATCCATTAGTTGATCAGGTTCCACCTATTGAAAGTGCACTTTGGAAGAAGATATGGAAGCTTAAAACAGCTCCTAAGCTTCGACATTTTCTTTGGAGAGCTCTCTCTGGTGCTCTCGCTGTAGCGGATAGATTGCAATCTCGTAATCTTCAGGTCCCAAGTTTATGCAAAGGCTGCCTATCCGGAGTAGAGACAAATAGCACATGTGCTTTTCACTTGTCCTAAGGCTGTTGCGGTTTGGCAACTTTCAGGGCTTCCTCTCCCGCCTTCCCGCTTCTCACATTCATCTGTGTTCTTAAACGTTCACTACTTGGTTGCACTCCTGGCCAAACACCCTACCTCAGAGATTGTTCCTTTCTTTCCTTGGATTCTATGGCAAGTCTGGAAGCAACGTAATCATCTTGTCTTTGAGAAGGTCTCATGGGATGCTGCTCAAGTCTGGTTGCGCGCCAAACAAGAAGCGGAAGAGTACTTGAATGCTGAGACAGCTCATGCGACTACCTCTCATTCAAATGGATTTCAAAGATGGCATCCCCCACCACCCGGTTTCCTGAAATGTAATGTTGCTGGTTCTTGGGTTGGTAGTTCGAAAGCTATTGGTGTAGCGTGGCTCCTTCGTGACGCCTCCGGAGTGCCTCTTCTACATGGTCGCAATTCTTTCTCTTCTGGTAAGTCGCACTTGGAGACGGATCTTCTAAGCATTTTATAGGCAGCAGAGAGTATCTCAACCTTGAACCACTCTCACGTTGTTTTTGATATCACTTCAAATCAAGCTCACGAGGCCATCCTTTTTCCATCTCGCTTCCCTTTGCTCCGTGTGCTTACAGGGGGGATCCTAAGTCACCTCAATAAGATAGTGGCCTGGCAATTGTCGTTGTCTTCTCCGTCTTCAAACGAAGTAGCCCGACGCCTCGCAGCCAGCGTTACTACGGATGTCCGTCCCCACTCCTACATCCAAACAGCAGGACCCTCTTGGCTTCAGCCTCAGATCCTTCTTGACTCTGCTTTCCTTTAATCTCTGCTATGCCTGCGTATAGCAAGGCTCTGTTTTGTTTTCTCTGGTTCTGTTTTGTTCTTTTTGGCAAGGACTTTTGATCAATAAAATCAGTAGTGTTAAAAAAAAAAACAACATCTGGTGCATTTGCATCCAGATGCTAAACGCAGCAACATCTAAAGATGTCTGTTTCTTGCTAGCTTCTTCTTCTTTTTCGGTTTATGATATCTTTGCCTCTATTATTTTCTCGACCCATTCCCGTATCTCATGTGCTCTCTATACCTATAGAGCTTCTTCTCCTTGTCTCTCTGTGACTCTCTCTCTCTCGTCACTGGACTTTATCCTAAGTGAAGCATACATTTGTATACCATTACATTATCCACATCAAAAATTGATTTAGGCTTCAAAAAAGTTCATTGGGAAAATTGATGTAACTGTCAAATCGGTCGGGCCAAGTACTCCCCTTCCTAGCTAGAGTTGTCATGGGTGGGCCGTGGACAGCACGGACGATCCACACCCCCTTGACAATTAAAACGAATAATTGAGAGGTGTATGAATCTACAATGGAACGTGTGCATGTGTGTGAAATCAAGTAGTAACAAAGAGATGGACCCAAAAGAAGAAGCAACATTGTCACTATGTTAAGGTACTATCCATCTCATCATACATGTCGAGCAATTTTTTGTGTGGATCCATAAAATAAATGTGATCGGCCGAAAAAAATCTCTAGTCTAATGATTCAATTGACGATGCCATTGCCTAGTGCATACCTTCTTTCTATATCCTTACTTTATATTAAATTTTAAAATCATTTAGTCACAGTAACTCTTTCATTTCAACCATTTGGAACTAGAGGGATAAAGTAGCTTTTCTAAAACAGCTAAACAAAGTTATCTTTTGGTTTGGCGATTTATTTTTTTTCAACAGTAATTTTTTTTTTTTCAAGGTCATATTTCGGGGGTTTTGTATTTGAGTTTTTGTTTGAAGAAAATATAGGGATTATTGCACACATTAATGCCAACTAGAAGTGTATTAAAGGAAAAAGCAGTAGAGCTCGTTAAATAACATAACTGAAGAAGTTAAGTTACATAAAATAAAAAATTCAAATAAAATGATTAAGATTGAGAGGGAATGGTGGTGTCCTCGTGTGCGTGGCTGCATTCTCTCGTGGTACACCACCATAAATAATAATTAGTGCAACTATTGATGTAAAATTAGTTTAAGCTTTTCTATTAGCAAAAAGAGAAAATTATAATATTTTCAGAGGGGAAAAAGAGATTATGACAGGTGAATAGGTGATGGTTGGTGTCGGCGAAACCACGGACCACGGTCCAAAGTCTCCGACAAGTGCACCGTTGGTTGATGACACTTTCACTATTCTTTCCGTATTACACATTTACACCTCTGTTTTTTTTTTATAGTATATGTTAAAAGTTAACTTAAAGCACATTTACACTCATCCAAATTGCCAACGCCATTTTAAGTCCCTTATTTGTCATTTCCAATCTCCAATCTCATTTTGGTGAAGACCCAAAGTATCTGATAAGAAAATATCGAATATGAAGTGACCGTAGTCTAATGGTGGTTTTAATTATGCACTATCTCATCTGAAAATAAATTCTTCTTTTGCATGTAGAAATTAACTAAATGTATCGGTCAATTAATGCCTCAATATTGCTAAGAGAAAAACCGAACATATAAGTACAAAAAAAGTTTCTCACTTGATGAGCTTAGGACTCTCTAAACCAAAGGGTGTCTTTCAACTTTGTGTTTAGGGCTACAGTTTGGGCTTTGCCCCTCCGTATCAGTCGTCTCTCCTCCGTTCTTTCCTCTAGCTGACATAGATCCGACCTCTTGGTTTCGGTTGATCTCTCTCTATGTCTTCCTCTCTTGATTCCGCTCTTCTAGCTCTTTCGCTCACTGAGGAAGAAGATGATGAACCTTATGTTCTTCCCAATCTGCCTCAGTTCTTTTCCTGTGAAAGAAATTCTCTCAGTCTTATGGGTCGTGCGCTTAATCCAGATTGCCAGAAATTGAGTGATCTAATCTTCGATTTACCTCGCAAATGGCAAATGGCAGACCGTGTTCGTGGAATCGTCCTCTCTAAGGATCGTTTCCAGTTCATCTTCAAGCATGAGTACGACTTACAATCTGTCTTAGCTAAAGGCGTCCAAAGCTTCAATCAATGGAATCTCGTCTTAGAGCGTTGGGTTGAACACCCACCGATTGATTATCTTCAGTATCTACATGTGTGGGTCCAGATCAAAAACCTTCCTGTCAACAACTATACTCCTGAAGCCATAGCTGAATTTGGGAAATTTGCGGGTTTTGTGGAAGAAGTTGCCTTTGATCCCGAAAAACCCCAAAGTCGAGAGTATGTTCGTGTCCAAGTAAAATTCGATGTCTCAAAGCCACTCAAGCTTTCCAAGAAGGTTACTTTGCCATCCAAAGAAGTGGCTACTCTCGAATACTACTATGAAAAGATTCACAAAAGGTGCTTAACCTGTCGGCGGCTCACTCACGATCAATCTCGCTGCCCTGTTTTCCTAGCAAAGTCTCATCTAGCTTCTCAGACACAGGCGCAACCCTCACAGCCTTCCACAGTTAAGATCACTCCGAGTCTCACTCTGAAACCCTCTGATCCCCTTTTTGGTATCCTCTCTGAAGAACAAGTTGCTATCAATCCTGCTACTGGGAAACCCTTAATAGCACCTGAGGTCCTTCAGATTATGCGCCAATATATTCTGACTGCTGAAGGTCCGGAAAAGATTGCTCGTGCAGAACGTATTAAACATACCATCTCCATGATGGCTGAAGATCCTTTAAAGCAAAAGAAGTTTCTTGGTTTGGAAAAGTCTCCTTCCATCACTTCCAATGTTGACAAAGGAAAGGGCATTGTCTTTGACTATTCGACTCAAGCTTCTACGGAAGTTCTGGCATCCAATTTTCCAAGTGATAAGCTTCTTGCCTCTGCAATCAAAGCTGGTCATGGAGAACCATCTCCTATGGCTCCTCCACCGAGCACTCCTGCCTCTATCTTAGGCAATTTCCCTTCTGAGATTGCTCCTCAAGGATCTTCGGTTTCTAGACTTCCCCACTCTAAGTCTAGTATTTCCGGATCCACAGTGCTGAAAACCAAAACTCGCAGAAGGCCCACAAAACGAGTGAGACAAGCTCAAAAGAATTCTTCTCAGCAACCAGCAATTGAGCAGGAATTACTGGTTGATCTAGCCAGCAAACGAAAGACCTGCGAAAGTAACATGGAAGTGGATTCTCAGCCAAAAACCTCGAAAAGATTGGCAGTCCCGCAGTCGGGACTGTCCCAGCATCAATGAGCTTCCTCTCCTGGAATTGTCAGGGCTTAGGGAAACCTACTGACCTGACAATTCCACGCCTCATGGAGCTTCGAAAGAAGTATTTTCCTGAGGTGTTTTTTCTTATGGAATCTAAAAATAAACGGCGTGTAGTTGTAGATTTGCAGTCTTGGCTTGGTTATGACCACGTTTGTACAGTTGATCCTGTCGGTAAAAGCGGTGGTCTTGTTTTGTTTTGGAAAGCCTCTGTTGAAGTCAATCTTTTGTTTGTAAATAAGAACTTAATTGACTTCTCGGTTCAAGTTGGTTCTTCTTCCTTTTTCTTTACTTGTGTTTATGGAGCTCCTGTTGCTGAGCAAAGGCCTTTAGTTTGGGAGAGAATCTCTCGCATTGGTATCAACAGATCCTCTCCATGGTGCATCATTGGAGACTTTAATGAAATTCTGCATAATGATGAGAAATTGGGTGGCCCTTTGCGTTCTGAAGCTTCTTTTCAACCTTTTCTTCAAATGTTGAATGCTTGTCATCTGGAAGAACTTCCCAGTTCAGGAAATCCATTCACTTGGGGAGGTATGCGCTATAACCACTGGATTCAATGTAAACTTGACCGAGCTTTCAGTAATCCAGCGTGGAAACAACTCTTCCCTGAATCCCATCAGACTTTTCTTGAGAAAAGAGGATCCGATCATCGACCTGTCCTGCTTAATCTGGTCTCTCCCCATCAAGTTTTTCGTGGACAGTTTAAATTTGATGACAGATTCCTCCAAAATCCTGCTGTCAAAGCTCAGATCATCTCTGCCTGGCAATCTTCTCCACGAAACAGTCCTAACTCTGTCTCAGATCGAATCAGAAGCTGTCGGAAAGCCTTGGCTAGTTGGAAGAAAGCAAACCCTGTTCATTCTTTGGATCGAATTACAACGCTTCAGAATCAATTGGAAATGGAAGAATCATCTCTTCATCCTTGCTTACATCTCATCAGATCCTTGAAGTTTGATCTTTCCAAAGCTTATCAAGATGAAGAGTCTTATTGGAAACAAAGAAGCAGACAGAAATGGCTCCTTGCAGGTGATGCAAATACGAAATTTTTTCACGCTTCTGTCAAAGCTGATAGATCTTATTAGAGACTCCTGAAATTAAGAGATAGTCATGGGAATTTCCAAAAATCTGAAGCAAGCAAAGCTCAAGTGGCCATTGACTACTTCACTGAGCTATTTAAATCTTCTGACCCCTCAGATTTTCAGGAAATGTTTCATGATTTCCTTCCCCGAGTCACTCCTGCCATGAATGATAAGCTTATAGCTCCAGTAACAGCTGCAGAAGTAAGAACAACGGTTTTCTCCATCAAAAGCTCGAGTGCCCCAGGCCCAGATGGAATGACAGGCTCATTTTATCAGCATTATTGGGACGTAGTGGGCCCTCAGATTACCTGGGAAGTACAACAATTTTTTAACTCAGGAACCTTCCCCAAAGAATGGAACTCCACCAACCTATGTCTTATCCCTAAAAAGGCTAATGCTCAGGATATGTCGGACTTAAGACCAATCAGTCTTTGTAATGTGATTTATAAGGTGGTTTCCAAGATCTTAGTCCACAGACTTCAGCCTATTCTCCCGGGTCTTGTCTCTGTCTCTCAGTCTGCATTTGTCTCTGACAGACTCATCTCGGACAACATATTGATAGCTCACGAGCTTATCCATTCTCTGAGAACAAATTCCAGATTCTCCTCAACCTTTCTTGCCATGAAGACTGATCTCTCCAAAGCATTCGATAGAGTGGAATGGAATTATGTTAGAGCCTTGCTGTCAGCTTTAGGATTCCACCCCAAGATGGTTAATTGGATTCTTTTCTGCATTTCCACTGTTACCTTCTCGGTTCTAATGAATGGTCAACCTTTTGGAATGTTCCATGCTCAAAGAGGACTTCGACAGGGGGATCCACTGTCCCCCTTTCTATTTGTTCTTTGCACTGAAGGTTTGTCTCATTTACTAAACAGAGCTGCTTCTCAAAAGATCATTCAAGGAATTCAATTTTCAGATTCTGGTCCTGAGGTTCATCATCTTCTTTTTGCGGATGACAGTCTGTTTATCCTTCAAGCTACTTTGCCTCAAATCTCTAATTTCCAGAAGATAATGAAGACTTATAGTGATTCAACAGGCCAGTGCATCAATCTGTCCAAATCTTCCATCTCTTTTGGTCATCACTTTCCTTCTGATATGAAAATCTTAATACAACATCTTACTGGTATCTATAAGGAAGGTGGTGCTGGTGCCTATCTGGGTCTGCCCGAATGCTTCAGCAGCTCCAAGACTGATATGCTAGCTTATTTGCATCAGAAGCTGAAAGCACAATCTTCTGGTTGGTTCTCAAAGTTGTTATCATTGGGTGGCAAGGAACTGATGATCAAGACTGTAGCCCTAGCGATGCCTGTTTTTGCTATGTCCTGTTTTAAATTGCCCAAGTCCACCATCTCAGCTCTCACCTCAGCCATTTCTTCCTTTTGGTGGAATTCTTTTGAAGATTGCAAAAAGATTCACTGGCTTAGTTGGGATAAAATGTGCCTAGACAAACTGCTTGGAGGCCTTGGATTTAGAGATCTAGAATGCTTTAATCAGGCTTTACTGGCTAAACAAGCATGGCGTCTTCTCAATTTTCCAGATTGCCTCTTCTCACAAGTTATCAAAAGCAGGTATTATCCTCCTGGGGATTTTTTACAGGCTTCTGAAGGTTCCAGACCTTCCTTTGCCTGGCGTAGCCTGCTCTTTGGTAGAGAACTCCTGTCCTCTGGTATTACTCGACGAATCGGAAATGGTTTAGATACCAAGGTATGGCTGCATCCCTGGATTTCTGATGGAAACACTACACGACTTCCCCTGCGCAAAAACAGTGTTTTTAATTTATGGCTTCGGGTCAATGAGCTCATCAACCCTCAGACAAAAACATGGGATCGAGGAAAGCTGGAATCTCATTTCTTCCCAGAAGACATCAGGCGGATCTTACGGATGCATCCTATTCCTTCTCAGCCTGATTTTTGGACCTGGAATTTCACCAATTCAGGAGCTTACACAGTAAAGACTGGTTATGCTTTAGCTCACCAGGCCAAATTCAAAGACCTTCTGACTAGTGCCAATGCTCTCCCTTCAATTAATCCCATCAAAGCTCAGGTTTGGTCAATTTATGCACCTTTAAAACTTAAACATTTTTTGTGGAAAGCTGCCTCTGGTATTCTCCCTGTTGTGGATACTCTTACTCATAGAGGGGTTAAGCTTGATTCTCGTTGCCAATCCTGTGGTTTAGAAGGGGAATCCATCAATCATGTCTTATTTACTTGCTCTCTTTCCAGACAGATTTGGGCTCTCTCGGGTTTCCCTTCCTTACCGTCTGGCTTTCACATTTCCTCTGAGATCAGCAATATTTTTGATGTTTTGTCCCTAGCTTCTACTTCCTCTTTCCCTCAAACTACTCTTCGTGCTTTCCCTTGGATTCTCTGGTATATTTGGAAAACCAGAAATGCTCTGGCTATTGAGGGTACACTTTTTGATCCTTTAGATACTATAGCTAAGGTTTTTGATGAAGCTGATCAATGGTTTAATGCTCAATCTCTTGCTTCTGTTAATTCCCCTTCTTCTTCTACTACTGGTTCAGATTTTTTTGTCTCCCCAGGTTCAGGTTGGAGTGCCCCAGCTATTGGATGGCTTAAATGTAACATTGGATGTATTTGGAATCCCAATTCTCGGGTTACTGGTTGTGCTTGGGTGGTTAGAAATCATTTGGGTACTGTTATTTTACATAGTAGAAGGAGTTTTAGTGGTGTTCATTCCCCTGCTCTTGCTTATTTTTTGACAACTAAATGGGCAGTTGATAGTATGCACTCTCATCATTTTACTAAGATTATTTTTGCTTTGGAAGATGCGAGTCTTATAGGTGCCTCTCTTAATCCCTCGGCTTGGCCCTCTTTTAAAGCTTTTGGACTAGACATTCGACATTCAATGTCTCCCTTTCTTGACTGGAAGATGATGGTGGAATCCAGAAATTGCAATCAAGGGGCTTATCTCATTGCCAAAAGTGCTAGCTCTCCTTTGCGTTGGCAATCTTATATTGCTTCGGGACCTCCCTTATGGCTCCTTGATGTTTTTGATTCGGAAAGGCCTTAGTTTGTTTCTCTGGCTTTTTCTCTAAGTACTGTTTGTATGGCTTGCTTGTTTTCCTCTGTTTTTCTCGTTTTCCCTGTATCTACCCAACTCTTGCCCTTTATTATTACTCAGTTGTCAAAAAAAAAAAAAAAAAACCGAACATATAAAAAAAATTTCTATCAAGAGAGAAAAACAAAAACAAACATTAATATCTGTCGCCAGTTATGGTCCTGCCTATGTTTCTTTCGCCTGAGTATTATTGGATATGTCCACACACAAATTGCTAGAACCTGAGCATACTATGTCTCTGAGAACTTACATAATAGTTTCTCACAAAAACATGTGTTATCCCAAGAAATTCTGTTTAGTAGTTGATACAGGAGATCTGAAGCAAATAATTTAATTTTTTTCTATGCAACCTTTATATGTATATGTTTTTTGTAATTTGATTTCCGTTATATACATGTTTAATTTTGTTTATAGGAATTTGTCAATTATGATATGAGACAGGTTTCAAACCAGTAACAAAATCGTCTAAAAATTCACCATTCACATCTATATATCATCTTAAACTATCTTGGTACTAGCAAGTGCTAGAAATCGTAACGTATATAGCCCCAAGCACCATGCTCGAGATGGTATGGTGGCCACTATTACATTGATTTACATTTCAAAGGATATGAACCTTTAATTATTTGGGCTAAACTTTCATTGTATGACCCTTCTCTGAAATGGGTCTATAGAAGAAGAGTAGAAAACAGTCCTTTGATTAAGTTAACCCAACTCCGGGTTTATATACAGTGGGTCTACTTTTCTTTCGGCCCACATTTTCTTACAAGTGATTTCATTTTCTAATTTTTTCCTTTCTCAACATCTCTNCTTTTTTTTTTTTTTTTTTTTTTTTTTTTTTCTCAAAACCTTTCTCAACATCTATCTTTATTTATTTATTATTAAATAAAAATCTGCGTTAATACATGAGTAATTAGTTATTAATATACTAGATTAAGATTCGCATGTTGTACGGAATTACAAATAGATATAATTTAAGTTAACATATATTAAAATAAAATATGTATTGTGAATTTGTTGAATTGGAAAAAATTTGAGTATTGAGGTAAACTATTTATCAGCATTGAAAAAATTAATATTAGTGCGTGCTCGAAAATTTTGGAATCCCATTTTCGCAAAAAAGTTGTAGATTATACGCTAAAAACATCAATATTATTTCACGAATATAATTTGTTACAGATTATAAGAAGAAGAGTGTCTAAAGACTCTAAACGGATAAAATTCATTAATTTATTGGTTTCAGAGGTCTTAAATGGAAGACCCTTCTCTCTAAAGTCTCTGGAAATGTCTACTTTGAGAAATTTTGGGGAGGAGGTTTTCCATTTAAGACTCTCAAACTAATAATTTAATCAATTTAAATTTTTGATGTTGCTCTTTTATGTTCAATAGAGATGGTCTTACTCCTACAGTCCTACTATTATGGACTAGCAAGGTATATCTATAAAAATGAGAAGCGTTAAAATAATCAAGTTTTAATATTTCTCAAAATAAAATATTAAAGAATAATAGTATATATATACAACAATTATACCAATTGAAAGTGCAATACACTACAAGCTTATGAAACTATATTGTATCTCTCTATATTTTTTTTTTTCATTAACATACCTAAATTCATAGAAAAAAAAGAGAGCTTTATTTGTTAAGTTTCATGGATTAGGAAAAAATAAAAAATATTAAATTTCATGAATTTCCAATTCAAAACCAATTTGCAGTAGAATATTAAGTTTCACGAACTTCCAACCTAAAACCGAATAGCAGCAAGTTGACTGGTCCACGGTTCTTATGTAAGTAAAGTTCCTTCATCTTTTGAATGTTGGGATATTATCCGCATCATAAGCTTTTGTATTACGTTTTTAATTGTTATAATATTGTCACTATTTTATAGAATAATTTTTTCACTTCTCAGTGCGTTTGGTGAAAGAGAAGAGCCTTTTTTTTTCTTTTATGGCAACTGCGAAAAAGAAGAGCCATAAAGTGAAATCATATGCCAATAATGAGCTAACTATGGAATATGAACTTAGGACGACTTCCTACAAACACGGGAGAAGTGATCACATGCCATGGGCTCTTGCCATAAACGACGTGATGCTTACTGATTTTATCAGTTTTCACATGCTTTGGTCTCTTGCTCTAGTGAGATCTCAATTATTTTGTTTCCAACTTTCTTATTCTCCATGGTATGGCCTCTTACCATAAACAACCTATTCTAAATGTTTTTCTTTTCTCTTTAAAAAAACATAATTTCATCTTTTTTATTTAGCCTCTATGCAAAGAACCATGATAGAAATATTTTTGCATTAACCTTATATAAAAGTCACATAGCTTTGATATTACTTTGACTGAGATCTCAGTCTCATCCGGCCATTCTCGTTTCTTTTGTACATTTATTAAGGAGATTTAATAGTACAAGGATTAGGCAAGCAGTTTGGGCCAATGCCGTCACTATGTTACTGTCTTCTAGACATTAGATTTGGCAAACACTTGAACATGTCGAACCGTTTTGCAATTACCCACGTAGAAGTACTTATTCTCCGTGTCGAGTGATAGCCACGCGATCAATGATCCAAGAATGATCAAACGGTCAAAAATATTTGCCATGATCATATTCTCCATCTAAACTCTCGACTGTTGATCGTGACTATCCGATTGCAAAGCCCTTGATAACTGGAGAACGTGAAGAAGAGTATGTCCGTTCAAGAAGATGACAAAAAGCAGCAACATAAAAAAATGAGAAAGCACATGTGACATAACATGAACATGAACATGATTATTGAGATAAGTCAGCTAATGCAACTGTTTATTTACAAACGTCTCTTGTCCAAAATTTCTTCATTCGTGCTCCAAGTTACTTAATTCATCAACTCTATATTCATTATATTCTCACACTCTTTGTCTGAAAGTACGATTATCTTAGGTTTGCTTCATCAACTCTATACGAATCTATATATGTGCTGATGTTTTAAACTAACAGAAAACTATTACACTTTGTTGTAACATTTAGTCCAACACTTAACACAAGAAATATTATGGCGGGAGAAATTCAAGAACCGTTTAACCTAAGCCGTCTGGTAATTTCTGCTACTATATCCACTTTACTAATGTCTTCTTCTAGTTTCCAGGTTATATGTTCATTTCAGTATCATACTTTTCTCTGTTGTAGAAATATTTTACTCGATTTTTTGGACCCATAGATCTTGTTTGAGTTAAGAACTAAGATACTGGCTTCGTATGTTTGGTCCATCCTTTTGAGATCTAGCAGACCTTGAATCATTCTATTGTAGCTTGACTTCCACGAAATCATATTCCACAACACATTTATTTAGTAGGATGTAGGAAGCCTTAACCTGTTTCTGAATGGGATGCAGGAGAATTCTATTCACTCAGGATCGGTTTCATTTGGAAGATTTGAGAAGGAAACTTTGTCATGGGAGAAAAGATCATCCTTCTCTCACAATAGATATCTAGAAGAGGCTGAGAAATTCACTAAACCAGGCTCTGTTACTGAGATGCGAGCTCATTTCGAGGCCCATTTCAAGAAAAGAGGAATCCGGTTTCCGAGTCCCATAGATGCTCAAACATGGGGGGAAGTTATTCCTCGTCAACCTTGTACCCAGAAAGATGCTAATTTGTGGGAGAGCACGAGCCATTGTAGCCTCTACAGCTATGATGACCAAGACAAATATGATCAAGAAAAGAGCCAACACGGCGATTCTTGTTTGAGTTATGATGATGAATTTAGTTCAGTCTCTGTTGCTTTGGAGAAAACTGAAATTGGTTGCAGTGAGATGACACGACAAGACAAAGAAATGATGACGTCTTCCGCTGAAGATAAATCGGAACCTTTGAAAACTGTTCAGAAAGCAATTAATCATGTTGTGACAAGCAAAACCTCGACTAAGGACCATCCTGTGTTGACAAAGAAATCTCCAAGTTGTAATACTAAAACCACTATTGACACTAAGAGGTAGCTTAAGCTTTTTTATAGCTTTCTTTTCATGTCACTTAAATACTTGTGTTTTCGCCTCTCTGAAGGGTCTATTTGGTTTTGGTGGCAGAGAAAAGGAATCAAAGCCGAAGAGGATTGCTAAGTCCATTGCATCTAAAGCTCCAACAACAAAGAAACCTGAGAGCCTAACTCCTCTAGTTACAAACAAGTATAGGTCCAAGAATTGTATCGATTCTGCTACGAGAGATAAGAAAACAAGTACTAATTGTTTTAGTTTCAGAAGCAACGAACGAGCAGAGAAGAGAAAAGAGGTACAGATATAGCTAACTTAAATATCTCTCATTTACTCTGTTCCAATTTCCTTATGCTTATGAGAAGTATATTATGATGCTATAGGAAAAGGTGGAAACTGTAGTGTGTAAAGCTCTCCACAGTAAAGCAAAACCAATACCTAAAAGCACACAACTTAGACCACGACATACGTCAATAGGTCAAGCAAAGGCAAAAGAGGATGCTCACGAAAAGTCATCTAAAACTGGTTGTGATCAGTCAGTGGCAAATGCAACAGCCAAGATCAAGAGTAAGCTAAATGTTAACAAACAGAAGGCGGACATACAGAGGAGTCTAAATGAACTTCGGCCAAAGAGTAGCGACCAGTCCAGAAACAATGCGCCGAAAAGGAGTTTGACGGTTAGGCGCTCTGCGGTTGAGGTTGCTTTGTGAGCAAACTTACCTTCTCTGCTTTTTTTCTGTAGCTTCAACTTCAGCTGCGATTAGTACTATGATTTCAGTTGTTTCTTTGCGTTTGTATTTCTATGTTCTAACGGTTTATATACATTAAGGGAGAATATAAATAAGAACTCAGTTACTCTATATTTCTAGCATTTTTGGAGTTTTTACAAAACTCAGGGTCTCTAACCTTACTGATTCGGTAGGATCATCAACCTCTGTAATAAGTAGTGTTCAAAAAAGTATTAGGTGTAAATAGACGGTGATCCAGAGCATAATTCATAACACACCGAATCGGAGTCTGGGCGATTTCGTAGACGGTCTAAACGTTTACAAAAAAACAAAAAAAAAATACAATATATATATATATATATAATTAAGTATAAGAAATAAAATATCACTAGTTCATATATATATAGCATTATATATCAATTATTATACTTTACATATAATAAAATGGATATTAATTTATTATTATAATATAATAATTATTGAACGAGTAATAATTCAGAGTTCTTTTAATTTCGTTTTTTGTAAATTTTGATCATTTATATTGGCGGCTACCTACCATTATTTCACAAAAATGCTTATCATTGATTTTCTTGTTTATATGGAAATCTCACAATAATAAAGTCTTTTGTAATGTAAATTGATCACTACATATAATGTCTTAAAACTCGTTGAAAATGAGGTTGCGGACTGGTTTAGAGCTCAGGAGGATGGCCTAAGCGGGGGATAACNATTTTCTTGTTTATATGGAAATCTCACAATAATAAAGTCTTTTGTAATGTAAATTGATTACTACATAATGTCTTAAAACTCGTTGAAAATGAGGTTGCGGACTGGTTTAGAGCTCAGGAGGATGGCCTACGCGGGGGATAACATTATCCAATCCAATCTGAAGCTTAATGGTACACATTGTTTTATCGATGTTTCGTGGGTGGAATATGGAGGATTTTCATGAATCGGGTGCTTTTGTACAGAGGTTGACGGTGAATTGGTAATGAGTGCAAGAAATTTTCAAAGGAGTATATCGATGTTACACTCTGAATTTGAAATTCTAATATGGAGAATGAAATGTCTGATTGTTCGACAACATACGACGGTTATTATTTTCTTTTCATGGAACTAGTACAATTGATGATTACTGAAGACTGGTCATTCTTCCCTGTTTATGTGGAAGAATTTAGAAGACTTAGTGAATTTTTTCAAATTTTTTTCTTTGGCTCAAATTTTGAAAAAATATAGAATACAAAGGCATATGATTTCGCACGAGAAATTCGATTTTCAAATAACCTTTTGTATTTTATAGATAAAGTTCCTCTGTTTAGTTTTTTGAACCGTTTTAGCTTATTTTTATATTTTGTCAAAACAAAAGAGGAAAAAAAAAAAA
>OVAF01002915.1:0-14025 GCA_900406245.1 Odontarrhena argentea | reverse complement strand
ACTATTGTTTGATTCCGATTTGATTTCGTATTCGGGTTTTGGCTTTAAGCCGTAACATCATTTTAACCTCAAATTTAGTTACTATTAATATTACTACTAAACCAAACAATTCAAGTATGTAGTTTTTTGGAAAAATTAAATTGATATAGTGCTCTTTTATAATTGTTATTTTTATAAATAGTCTTCAAAATTTTAAAACATATAATAAAATCTTGATTTCTCTAATTTCTAAAAAATTCAAAAACAAAAGCAATTCACAAATTGCATCTGTGTATGGTGGATATCAACGATGAATGGTGGATGACAATGGTAGATAGTATATGACAATAGTGGATGACATATCCTAATAATTAACGGACGGAGGATAACATTTAAAGATAGAAAATATTATAATCGTCCATGGGGGATGACTACTGTGTATGATAATGTTGTTGTAGTAATGACACTTGCTTTTATAAAGTTCTTCTCGGGCCAGAGTCTTTCTTTCTTAAAGTTGTTGATGTATTAGCCTTCAAGGACGCATAGCCTTGGAAGGTTTAGCAGGAGAATCGACGACCTTGACCTTGGCTTTCCCTTTTGCCCTTGAACTAATCAACATTAACAATGTGTTCTATTTCAAGGAGCTTATCATCATGGCGGTTTTTGGACTCCAGTGTACGCCTTTCCTAGACACTTTTGATAATCACCTTCTTCTTTTTATGCTTCAAGTAATTCTTGAATGTGGTCCAGCTTGTAATGACCTTGATCAGACAATTCACCATGCATGAATGTCTCGTAACTTTACATTCCTTTTGCAGTAATCTCATAGCTCATGAGCTGCATTTGTTCAACTTGGTCCGTGATAGGCTTAGAGTCCGCCATTTTATAGTCCAAATTTTTTACCACTTTTGATAGCCATTATCTTAAGCTTAATAATTATTGTCTAGATATCTACAGAATTCTTTTGATGATTCAAAGTAAATCTGGTACGCAGGATCAATTAGACGATTCAACATCCATCCTCGACATACATAGTCAGGGTACATCCAAAAATCGACCTTGCAACAGTATGAACTTCCTTAATACCTTAAAGAACCAGAGGCTTGTCTTCTTTGAGAAAATTATCCAGTTTCAAGGAGGTCAGAATGAACATCATCGTTTTATGCCATGTTTTAAAGTCTTTGCCCGGAAAGGGTTCAAGGAGTAGCGTTGATGTGAATCATGTGATTGCAGCAGGCACTGCATGTTAAAGTGGAAGGCATACCGCATGAGGTTGATGCACCACAGGTGGAGGCATAACCACAAGAGGTGTCCGAATCTCTTGTGGAAGGTGAACCGCAAAAGAAGTTTGGTTACATGGAGCAGGCATGAACTGTGGTGGAAGACCGTACACTGTGGAAAACCAGTACTGAATAAAATTCAGCGAGCAGCTTCCACAATAATCTCGTTGCTCGAGGTCCTTGTTATTTTCGTGTTTTTCACTGGAAGAGTTTATGCAACAGCTTTTGGCATGTTCCAATCATTATTGTCGGTTTTTTTAGCCATTGATATCCATATGTTCATAGAGAGTAAAACAGATTTGTATACCAACAACTTAAGCAAAATATTATTTAAGCATCAAACATATATAAATTATATTTAAAAAGGATGATTGATCTGGTGATTTTTGGAATTCGCTAAGAAGATGTCCTAGCTATAGAAACCTTATGATCTCGCTTAACATTTCTGAAAATGGCTAGAAGGTATTCTTGGAAAGCTTTGGTTTGCGCCGAACGTTTTACAAACTCGCTTCTGGAAGCGTTCATATCAATTAAACCGTTACCAAAGTGTTTTAAGATTCGTTTTGCTAACTCGCTTAAGAAAGTGTTCACAAAAAAGTAGAGTTGTTGATCGTGTCTAGGAAAACGCTTTGCAAATTCACATAAGCGATTACTGAAAATATTAAAATCGAATTTGGAAAAAATTTCACAAACACAATCAAAGCGAATTGCAAAAAACATTTACAGATTAAAACAAAACCCTCATTAAAATCCATTAGATATTGTTTTATAAAATTTGCATCAGAATCCAATTTAAGCTGGGGGAATAATCGAATATATTTGGATTACGATTGTAAAACCCAATTTTAGAAAACCGATTTCTGGAAAAATGAAATAAACAAGAAATGATTAAGGGAAAAAGATGATGTTCCTGTAATACCAAAGCGAAAAAATTGAAAGCATAGAGTCAAGACTTGGTCTCTTTCGATAATCAAAATAAGTGCCTTGTAGTGCTACAACTTTAGGTAGGCCAAAGACCCTATTAATTTTTTTTCTTTAAGCCATAAGTGCCCAAAATGTTTTGAGCAAATAATAATATCAATATTAAGAGGTTAGAACTTTTTATCTAGGGCTCATTTAAACAATAAGACAAGCTAATGAAAATGACTATATTTATGCAAGAGTGGATTTTTCACCTTTTAGATGCGGTATATCTTCACTACACACTGCATTTAACTTACTCTTATTTGGCCAACCAATTCACTCATTTTCCATTGATTTCTCATTCACACAAAAAATATTTTAACTCTATATTAAAATCTTACGGGTTTATTAAAATTGACAAAAAAAATTGGGTCCAACATTTTTTTTTTTTTTGCAAACATTTCATATATTGTTCTATCGAACATATATAATCGAGAAATTTATTGGAATACCACCTTCAAACCAAGGATTTACAAAACTACCACTTAACAAATCTTTATAAAACTATCTCTCCTTTTTTCTCATTTTTGACAATTATACCAACTTAGTCATTCTCAAATATGGCAACATCTATTATACTCTGATTCATCACAAATTTGATTTTTTATGTTTAAATTGATTTTTCTGATTAAAAAAAAAAATCAAAATTCAAAATTTCTAAAACACAATATCTCACCAGCAATTCATAGTGAATCACAATCTTTCACTGATGATTCATTGTAAAAGCTGCATATATATACACCATATTTTCAAACACTGTTTATAAAAAATGTTTAAAATGAAATAAAAATTTCAATGAATCCCAAAATATAAAGACTAATACTCCCAAAATGTTTGTCAACCTGTCGTGAATATCATGAGGCTACTTTGATCAGGGCCGGACTTGAGGGTAGGCAGGATAAGCAACCGCTTAGGGCCCCAAACCAATTGTTTTTATAGGAATTGAATTTATAAGCTTATCATGATTTTTTTAAGATTTTTTTAAAAGATATCTCAAATCAGAGTCACAATTCTATTTCGAAAAAGTTTTGTGTAGTTGATACATTCTTTATATATATACTACTTTCATATTACCAATGAATTGAAATTAACAAAAATGAACACACGTTTTGATTTCGCTTCGGTCACCATATATGGTTGGACCGGTCCTGACTTTGATACCCTCTAGCTCTGCTCCTCCAGTGGCTCGAAGCATTGAGGATATGGTACCTCCGCCTTCACTCTCTTGCAAATTTGAAGTGGCTTGGCGACCGGAATCTCACGATTTGGTTGGGAAATACTGGACGTGGAATTGCATCAACTCAGCTCTGCATCCCGACCGCACACTCCCTCAACCCTAGCTGCTAAAGCGCTTGCGTTATTACATAATACGTATGAAGGTTCTTTTAGCCAAGGTTTATCTCTCCATCTTCCTAGAATTAGACTCTCAAGTACTCATTGGGATGTTGAAGAATAAAACTTGGCAACCTGAAGTTTACAGAATCTATCTTTCATATCTTTGAACTCATTCCACAGTTTACTTCTATTACATTTTGGTTTATTCCTCGATCCAATAATGTCGTTGCAGATCTTTTGGCTAAAAGTGATGTTCAAACACTCATGTCTTCTGTAACAGAATAATTTTCAAGTTTTTGAATAAAGTAGTTTTTCTGACAAAAAAAAAAAGGACTAATAATGCTTACTGTTTGACAATATTTTTATGACGATATAATTAAACAAAATATAATGTGTAACTATTAGATCTAGTGTGGGAATTTGGCCAAAAAAAGCATGTACTTTGCCAAACTTGCCAAAAAAAGCCTGTACTTCAAACTGACCGAATAAAACCCAAACTTTACATTGACTTTTTGTGAAAAACACAAACTTTGCCTTGACTTGCCGAATTGAGCCTCCGTTAATTTTTTCTGTCAACAATTTAACAGCCGTTTAAGCCCCGTTTACTGTAGCCGTTAACACGAAACGACGTCGTTTTGGTTTGTATTAAGATTGATTGTGTTTCCCCAAAACGACGTCGTTACGTCGTTTTGGGTCATGAAAAACCCAAAAAATCGTGTCTTTACCACGATTCGAACACAATTACCCAGAGTCTGTAACGGAGCCTTTTGCCACTTTGGTTGTGGTCTTTACAATGTAGTCTCCCCCATATTTCTTTTTATACACCACTTAATTATAACTTTAATGAATTAGACAAAATCCACAAATCGACACAACCTAACCTAATTTCCCAAGTCGATTTGGGAATTTTTCTCTCAAGAACCCTAAAATTTTTTTCCCCAAAACCGATCTTTCTATGCCCAGAATCGATGGCCAGGACCAAATTCATGACGAATGGAAAAGAGTTGGAAAGAAAGGTGCGTAGATCATTGCGTAATGTTGAGTCGTCGTCACCACCGTCTACGAATTGTGGTGGAAGCGTAAGCGTTGGTCGTGGTGTTCGTCGGAAGGAAGAAGTTGGGGTTCGTCAGAGTTCTCCTCGTGGAAAGGCACAAGCATCGAAGAAGGTGGCACCTGCTGAGAAGGTCACAGTGGCTAAGCAGTCTAAAAAGGTGGCTCCGGCTAAGAAGGTGGCACCGGCGAAGAAGGCAACACCGGCGAAGAAGAAGACGCCGACTAAGAAGGCTACACTGGCTAAGCGGAAGAGAGAATCGGGAATCCTTCTAGTAAGATAATTGATTTGGACCCAGAGATTATGAATGAGAGAAACGATGAAGATGAGCAAGGAGAAGGGAGACAAGATCCAGATTCTACATGTAAACCAGACGGTGAAGATGAGCAAGGAGAAGAGAGACACGATCCAGATTGTACAAGTGAACTAGACGGTGAAGATGAAGAAGGAGAAGAAAGACACGATGCAGATTCTGAGAATGGAGATGATGGTGATGACGATGCCAATGTCATCGAAGAAGAATGTTGTGATGATCTTGGTGGGTTATTCGGAGAAGAATGTGAGCGGGATGAAGACAGTGGGGATGATGATGCTTTGGATGAGGACAAGATCCTTGATCCTCTCTCTTCAGATGATGAGAATGAAGAGGAAATGATACCTGCTCAAGCGTACAGAGAAGACATTGATCCAGAGGAGCTACTTCAGTTGGGTAATACTTTTACGGATGCTGACGAGTTTAAACACACTTGCCTCAGATACACATTGAAGACCAGGTACAACATCAAGTTAATTCGATCAAGTACTATGAAGATTGCAGCAAAATGTGCTGCAGAATGTGAGGTTGGTAGACCTTGTCCCTGAATGATCTACTGTTCTTATGATAGGAGGAAAGAGAAGTTAAAGATTAAGACGTTTGTTAAGGAGCATAACTGTGAGAAGACAGGTGAGTCCAAGCTGTTGAAAAGGTCACCAACTGCTGCATTATTCTCTGAGAGATTAAAGCTGGACCCAAAGCTGACTGCAAAGAAAATGCAAGCTGAGATCCTAAGAGAGTACAAGATGGTAGTGCCTGAAAACTCTTGTATTAAGGCGAAGACAAAGGTGATGAAAGAGAGGAGAAAAACTCATGAGCAACATTTTAACAGAATATGGGATTATCAAGCTGAAGTTCTTAGGACTAATCCAGGGTCCACAATGAATATTGAGACAATTCCAGGGACTAAAATAGGAAGCAAGCAGAGGTTTTATAGGTTGTATATGTGTTTCAAGTCTCAGAAGGATTCTTGGAAACAGACTTGTAGGCCAGTGATAGGTTTAGATGGGGCATTCCTAAAATGGGATATTAAGGGTCAGTTGCTAGCTGCTGTAGGAAGGGATGGAGACAATAGAATTGTCCCAATAGCTTGGGCAGTGGTTGAGATAGAGAATGACACAAACTGAGACTGATTTGTGCAATATTTAGCTGTTGATTTGGAATTAAGAGATGGCAAGGATTATACTGTGGTGTCAGACAAACAAAAGGTAAGTATTTAGACAGTTTTGGTTTGCAGTTTTTTTTTTTTTATGTCTTTCTGCTGCTTGTAACAATCTGTTGTATGTTACCTTGAAGGGTTTGGTGAAGGCTGTGCATAATCTTCTTCCTGAAGCAGAGCACAGGCAGTGTGCTAGACACATTCATGAGAACTGGAGAAAAGGTGGGAAGGATTTGAGGCTACAGAAGTTGTTTTGGAAGATTGCAAAGAGCTACAGTCCTGGGGTGTTTAGGCATTACATGGATGAATTGAAGGCATACAATCCAGCTGCTCACACATCTCTATTGGCTACTAAACCAGAGACATGGTCTAGAGCATTCTTCAGGTTAGGCTCAAACTGTAATGACTGCCTCAATAACCTTAGTGAGTCTTTTAATAAGACCATTAGGGAAGCTAGGAAGAAACCTTTGTTAGACATGTTAGAGGAGATTAAACTACAATGTATGACCGGGAACTTTAAGAGGTATGTGGTAGCAAAGATACTGAAGTCTAAGTTCACAAAAAAAAACACATCTTCAGTTGGATAGGATTGAGAAAAAATCTACTGAGTGTGACTTACACTGGGCAATCGGGATTGAGACTGAAGTAGATTATAAAGGCCATTCTTATGTTGTGAATATGGAGGAACGTACTTGTGCATGTAGAGCTTGGCAAATGAATGACATTCCTTGCATTCATGCTGCAAAGGTAATCATAGCAATGAAGCAGAAGCTGTCAGCCTATGTAGCTCCTTGTTACACAACAACTAGGTGGTGTGAGACTTATAGTTATGGAATTAAACCTCTTAATGGCATAAGGGAGTGGCCTCAGACCAACTGATTATGTGTGATTCCACCACCTAATAGGACTGGAAGATGTGGTAGGCCTAAGAATTATGATAGGATTAAGGGGAATAATGAAACAACCTCACAGACCAAGCTAAGCCGTGCTAACATAATCATGACTTGCTCAAGATGCAAAACAGAAGGGCACAACAAGTTAAGTTGTGTAAATGAGGCTGTGGAGGCTCCAGCTAAGAAACCAAGAGGAAGACCAAGGAAAGCTCAGGTTTGGTTCTCTCCATTCTGTTATGTTTTAAAAATTTTGTTCTCCATTCTGTTATGCTTTTCTCTTATGTTCTTATGTTTCATTTTGTCACAGCTTGAAGAGTCACAAAGCTCACAGTTCACCTTCACATCACCACAATCCTCACAAGTAACACAGTCCTCACAAGCCTCAGGATGGAACCAAGGACATGACCAAGGATCTCAACACCAAGCCTCAGGATGGAACCAAGGTTGGAACCAGAGTTCTCAACACCAAGCAGCAGGATGGAACCAAGGTTGGAACCAGACTTCTCAACACCAAGCAACAGGATGGAACCAAGGATGGAACCAGACTTCTCAACACCAAGCAACAGGATGGAACCAAGGATGGGTTCATGGTTCTCAGCACCAAGCATCAGGATGGGCTCAGTGGTTTGCATAACATGTTTCTCTTTGCAAAAACAATTTCAGTTTAATTGCATTGTACTTTTGCTTCAACAACATTCTCTGTCTTTTGTTTCAACAACTCTATGTTTTTGTTTAGACCATTTCAATCAAGTAACCTTGTCTGTTTGGTTTGTTATGATATGTTATTGCCTTTTGTTAGAGTACTATGTCTGCTTTAAAGTGTTTGGTTAGACCATTTTAAGTGTTTTAGTTTTTAGGCCAATTCAAACAACAAGTTTTGATTCCCAAACAACATTCAAAAGTACATAAGCAGATATATAGTTCAAAACACTATTACATAACCTAATTCAAACTCTCAAACACTACTCATGTATAAGCTATTTGATTTCCTAAACATGATCCAGACAACACATACAAACATGATCATACAAAGGCTCCCAAACCCCACCTTCATGAGCAAATTAAGCCTCTTCAACTCATTCTTGACCTTCTTCACCTCTTCCATCAATTCCAAATGCATAGTTTTCATGCCATCAATCTCCACTTTAGCTTTACAAATTTCGGATTCAAAACACTCAATCTTTGGCAATGTATCTTGTACCTCTCTCTTCATATATAGCTTCCTCTACCCATTTAAAGAGGTGATCCTATGGAGAAACACAATTCAATCAAATTCAAGCCAACAAACAACACAATCAATCGATTGAAATCGATTGAAATAAAATTCAAACTAAACTCACATTTCGAAGCATAGGGCATCTAAAAAACGGTCTTCCGGGATTTGACTTCGATTTTGAGGTGTACATTAGAGTGTTTCGACCACATTCACATTTCTCTGGAAATCCCCGAATCGTCATCGTACTGACATGTGAATCCTCCCAAGTCGATCCCATCTTCATCTTCGAATCCTCACTACTCGATCCCATCTTCATCTTCGAATCCTCACTACTCGACCCCATCTTCATCTTCTGAAGCTCACTGCACAAACTAAGCTAATTGAGCTTGAACTGAGCTTAAAATCAATTTGGGGATTTTGAGAAATTAGGGCTCGTATCGTATATAAGTGGTGTATAAAAAGAAATATGGGGGGTAATACATTGTAAAGACCACAGCCAAAGTGGCAAAAGGCTCCGTTACAGACTCTGGGTAATTGTGTTTGAATCGTGGTGAAGACACGATTTTTCGGGTTTTTATGACCCAAAACGACGTCGTTTTGGGGAAACACAATCAATCTTAATACAAACCAAAACGACGTTGTTTCGTGTTAACGGCTACAGTAAACGGGGCTTAAACGGCTATTAAATTGTTGACAGAAAAAATTAACGGAGGCTCAATTCGGCAAATCAAGACAAAGTTTGTGTTTTTTATAAAAAGTCAATGTAAAGTTTGGGTTTTATTCGGTCAGATTGAAGTACATGCTTTTTTTTGCAAGTTTGACAAAGTACTTGGCCAAATTCCCGATCTAGTGTTCTCCTTTTTGAAGTCTGACAATATTTCAGTTCTATATTTCTATCACAGCCTCCACCGGGTGGGGCGAACTGGCGAAGCATCCTAGTGTTTAATTTCAGTAAGCCTGAAATAAACAACCCTAGTAAGTAGTAAGTCCAGGACGGCATCGTTTCATTCAAATTTCGACGGCGATTGTTAGAAAGTGACAAGAACCAGGTGAGGTCGCAGAATCGGGAAATGGCCGAGGCCAAACACGGTGGTACTACGGCCGATGAAGAACAAGTATGGAGCTGGGGCGCAGGTACAGACGGCCAATTGGGGACATCCAAGCTACAAGACGAGCATCTCCCTCAGCTTCTCTCATTGACTTCACTCCCTTCTATATCCATGCTCGCCTGTGGCGGCGCTCACGTCATCGCCTTGACTTCTGGTAATCCACGAATCTCCGATTTAAAGATTTGGCTACTTCATCTAACTAATGGTTTTTTCGCAGCTGGTAAAGTCTTGACATGGGGAAGGGGAAGTTCTGGTCAGTTAGGACATGGGGACAACCTCAACATCTCTTTCCCAAAACCAGTATCTTTTTTTGATCAGTATGTCATAACTCAAGCCTCAGCTGGATGGAGTCACTCTGGTTTTGTTTCAGGTATAAAACTATTTGCCATTAGTTTGGAACCAACTAGATTTGATCTCCCGTTTGTGTGTTGTGTAGATTCTGGTTGTCTTTTCACTTGTGGCAATGGCTCTTTTGGTCAGCTTGGTCATGGTGATAACATGTCACTAAGCTCTCCAGCTAAAGTCTCTTACTTTCTCGATAAGACTGTCAAGATGGTAGCTTGTGGCATGCGCCACTCACTTGTCTTGTTCGCAGGTAACACATCTGATACATCACCGCTTTGTCTTGGGCCAGTGTTTTTCTTCAGTTGTTTTGTAATGTGTTTTACAGGGAATCAAGTGTGCGGATTCGGATCAGGAAAGCGTGGACAGTTAGGTGTCTCGTCAAACAGAACAAAGTCAGTAAATCTTCCTTGTGTTGTCTCTGGATTAGACGATGTCGAGGTTGTTCGTTTAGCAGCTAACGGAGATCACAGTGCAGCTATATCCAGTTAATCCTTTAGTCTCATCATCTTCAGTGTCATTGATTGATCGAAATCATGTGGAACTTTTGTTTACCCGACTTCCAATGTGCTTGACCAGCTAATGGAGAGATGTTCAGTTGGGGGAGAGGATTCTGCGGCAGCCCTGATGTTCAAACCCCTCAGTGTTTACCATCATCTATGTCTTTCAAAGAAGTTGCTTTAGGATGGAATCATGCTTTACTATTAACTGGTAATTTCCATGTGGATGCATTACTATCTTCCACCGGCTCACTGAACTCGTTAATCTTTCCATGGACTTGTTAAACAGTTGATGGCGAAGTTTTTAAGCTTGGTAATACCATCGATAAAGAACCTGAGAGACAACAACTGCAAATAGATACTTCTGAAGCTCTCTTGGAAAAAGTTCTGGATTTTGATGCAGTTAAAGTTCTGCAGATTGCTGCAGGAGCAGAGCATTCTGCTGCCGTAACAGGTAAAAGGGGAGGGGTGCAATTGTGTGATATTTCCTTCTTCAACCTTCAATGTAAAACAAACCACTGTTGAATATCGTGCAGAGAGTGGAGAAATCAAGACATGGGGATGGGGTGAACATGGTCAGCTAGGTCTTGGAAATACCAATGATCAGACAAATCCTCGACCAGTGAGCTTAGGAAGTGTAGACAACCAGTGGAAAGAGATTAAAGTATTTTGTGGAAGTGGATTCACTTATGCAGTAACTCAAAAACTACAGTTTTGATCACCAAACTCTTCATAGAAATGTATGTATCATGTCAAACGTGTGTAACATTGTACAATGCGAGGAGCCAATACATGAGTCTTGTCAGATGAACACAGTGGCAGGATCATTACAATGATGGAAAATTTTGGTATACACAGAATTTTTTGTTTAAAAAAAAGATTTTTATTGTTTGGTCAAATAAAACTAGCTCTACTGCTTCCTTGGCTACCTTGCCCTACATGAAAGTGAAATTCGAAAAGAAACTAAAAACTCTACTGATTAATCTCATGGTCCGTCGATGGTGAGATTGGTTCTAAGAAGCTGTAGCCTATCTGCTCAGGTGATGATGAGTAGATTGTTTTCATATCCATTGCAGGTAACAATGGGTCGAAGCGGGTCAACTTTCCACTGGCCATCAACTATAAACTTTATCTGTGAGGAAAATGTAGCATGTTTAAGAGTTTTTGATTCGGCTCATGCATTTGAAAAAATGTTAGTTGTAGAGAGTATCGACTGAAAAATCCAACCTCGTACTTTCCAGGATATAGCTTTAGCGATAAAGAGAACACTCCATTCTCTGCTTTCTTCATTTTCCGCTGCTTGCAATATCATAAAACAAATTCAGCATATGTGATGCAGTGTGCTGACTTCCTTTACGGAGATTATTCATTTTTTATCGATATGGACTGACCTGGGTACACCAACCATCATATGAACCTGTTAGTAGAACTTCCGAGGCTGAATTAGGCCATACTATGGATGTGGTTCGAAGTAACCGTAAAGCTCTACTAGCATGATCTATTCTCCTCTGTTTCTCCCGTACAATTCTCTGCGCATCTCTAGAAGAAAAAAAGGTTCACCAATGTGAGAAAATAGTATAAGCTTTTTTCCTATCTTTTTGCACACAAGTAATGACCAAAGCATACACTATAGCCATAGCCATTTTTCCCTCAAGAACTGCCAACTTGGCCCGTGTAGACCGTAACTGATTCTGGGCATACATGATCTCATTCTCTTTAAACTCCCAATCATCATAGACGTTCTCCAAGTTCCCAGAATTTATCTCACTATCCTAAATGAAATCATAGACCAAAATTAAGCCAAATGGAAATCACTAACAGAATAGAATCCCTACTTGTTTAATAAGGAAGTTACGAGAGATCACTCAAATAAAAAATGTTTAACGAAACATTTGTTACCTTGCTTGTCACACCTTCATCAGGATGAGACCTAAGGGATTGAAGAACAGAAGAAAGTTCTAACTGGAGATGCTGAAGACGGCTTTTGATATGAGTTGAATTGATATCTTCTGGAGAAGATGCATTTTTATCTTTTCCATTCATGCTACTATCCGAATCCTCATTTGTTATATCCTTCTTCACACCATCCGAAACACTGGAAGAAATTTCGGCAGCTGTACGAGATGTAAATGATCTTGAGATCTTTTTTTTTATTAGGTCCTTAAATGGCATTAGGAAGACGTCACTCCATACCTTCAAAATCTGCATCAGTAAATCCAGCTCTCCTCATACTCCACGTTCTCCACGTTTCTGATGCAGGCGCACTGCTTAATCCAACTGACTTGGTATCTTGTACATATTCACCCGAACTTGTACTCTTGTCGACTTCTTGAAATTCACTAGCTGTCTTTTGAAACAGGTCACGACATAAACACTTTATACACAAGGACTAGCAAAGCTTGTAGACAAGAAAAGAAACATACCACAAACATCGAAGACCGAGAAACTGAAGCATTTGGGGAGACATCATTCATTGTACCATTGCTTTCTCCTTTCTCCCTCAAGCTAATCCCTAAACTCAAATTCCTTTCTTTCTCCAATCTGGTTAAAATCCCTTCAATTCCAGTCTCATTGCTAACATCTACTTCTCTAATAAAACAGAACCTATGTTACCAAAGTAAAAGAAACATAACACTGTACAGAAATGTCAAATTGGAGGACTCACTCTCTTGGGGCAAGATTAAAAGTTGAATCCTGGGGAGTGACGTAGTGGTGGTTCACCGGAGCCTCCTTTTGTTCCTCCAAATCCCATCCCATAGAAAGCCATCCACCTTGGTTCACAATTCTCTCGACAAGATCGAATCTTCCACAACGGATTAAGTCTTCCTTGCTCGGAAACACCCCCGGTTTCTCGGAATTCTCCATGAAGTTGAGAATCTCTGTTTCCAGATCCTTGCTCTCTTGACAATCCCAATCAAGATTGCTGCTTTTGCACATCCTCAAAACCACAGTACACCTCCTCGGCTTCACCACAAGAAACCCACAAAATTTCCCAACAGCTAAAAGACTCAAACGCTTGGGATTAAAAGTAGGCAAAAGGGTATCGGAATTCAGAGGAGCAAAAGATGAAATGGGGCCTGAGAAGAGAGAGACCATGGTTGGAGCATTTCGCCGAACACGTGGTGGCCTATATTGAGACTCCACTTCTCTCAAGTCATGTGACCGTATGCTTTATTCGGACGTTAATCGAATTCCCAAGATGAAAGTTGAGGTATCTTTAGATTCTGTCATATTTATGTTTCTTCTATCACCATCACTATTCTCATCGGCCATGGACCCAATCTGTGTGCTGTATGCTTAAGCCCATTTTTTTTTGTTTCTTTTCCTATGTCGGCAGTTTTACATGGGTTATTCAATCATGTATTTTATTTTAATGTATTTCATTGTATTTTGTAGGTATTCTGAAATACACGGTTATTCAATTGTGTATTTTGTTCAAATACAATAAAATTCGGTTTTATTGGATTGAGTATTTGATTGATATAATCTCAAATGCAGTGTTATTCAATTTACGTTGAATTTTATTGTATATAGATTTTGTTGTATTTTGGTAGATGAATAACACATGAAACAAATGCAACCAAAATCCTTTGGATTTGTAATAATTACGTAAAATCACGTATTTTTAACCCAAAAATTCTTCAAAAAAAAAAAAAATCATAAATTTTCATATTCTATCGTTGTTCCTTTGTTAATTTTCTAATTGGTTCTCGTAACTTTTAAGGATCTTTTACGCTACAAACCAAATGCTGAATTTCTTCTCCCCCGATTCAACCCGAGGAAGCTATCGATCGAACAAACAATGAGAAACTCTTAAATGATGAGTTCTATTAGGATTTAAACAAAAGAGAGCACCAGTAAAGGAGATTGTGACTTACTTATGTT